>JAAGKR010000218.1:1773-37110 GCA_011419295.1 Clarias macrocephalus | reverse complement strand
TTGGCAGATTCCAGTGTCTTTGGCACACATTACTTGTGAATATTGTATGGGTAACCATTAAGCACTTCTTTTCCTCTCTCTTTGATAGCTCTGTGTACTGAAGAGTGTGCCCATGGCCGCTGTGTGTCCCCTGATACGTGTCAGTGTGAGCCAGGCTGGGGAGGACTGGACTGCTCCAGTGGTGAGTTCACTCTCTCATTAACTCTGAGAGCACAGTTCACTTCATTAAGGCCCTCTGGCTCGCAGTGTAATGTCTGTTCCCTTCTCCAGAGACCACAGTCTGCCTGCTGGAGCTTTCAATCTATTACAGAGAAAACAGCACAGGAGGAAAGCTCTCCACAATCACATTTACGCTACAATGGTATTCAACTCTCACGCTGTAATTTCAAAGCGCAAAAGCCTAGAGACCAAAACAGCAGGGATCTCTCTGAAATGAGAGCAGTGCTTAAAAACCAAGAAATGAAGAATGATCTTTGGGTTCAACACTTAAAGGTCAACTAGTGATTATTGCAAAGCTATGGAAAGGCAGCATACCTATTCACACAGACAAAAGAGTGTTCAGGTTGTATTTTGTTTAATGATTATTTGGGGTGCCATCTCAGCACTTTAGCTAAACCTTGTTACAGCTTTTGACTGTGAATCCTCCTTAGAATAAAGAGAAATTTGTTGCTTTATCCGGCTCAGGGTTGTTTTATATTCGAAGTCTGTCTTGGGAAGACTATAGATGGGCTAACAGTCTGTTTATCTCACACACACACACACACACACACACACACACACACACACACACACACACACACACACACACACACACACACACACAGAGAGAGAGAGAGAGAGAGAGAGAGAGAGAGAGAGATATTCTCACAGTTATTTACTATTTACACCTAGGGGTTATATTATATCAACCTAAATGTGTTGGGTGCTGAAGACCAGTCAGGGATGAAATCCACATGCAGAGAACATGCAAAACTCCACACAGACCTTAATTTCATTTCAGGATTAAGAGAATGAAGATGACACCTGAATTCAAAACAAACCTAATCCAGTGGTCTTCCAAACATATTTTGTACAGTAGATATTTTTTGGTTAATTTATTTTTTCATAATTTTTTAATATACATAACTTAATTTAAAACATAATAATGATTGTATAATTGGTTACATATTCAACAGCATTTGTAAATGTCCAACATTGTAGAAATGCATACCATGACTAGCTGCAGAGACGAAACACTGAACCACAGTGGAAATAAAAACCCTTTCTTTGCACCCAGCGTTTACCTCCACCACAGTAAATCAGGGTACTCTTGGGGAGAACCGGATTATTCAGTCCTCAATCAACAAAATGCTGAATTCTTAAGAGACTCTAGAGAGAGGAAGATAGAGAAAGATAAAGAGAACTCCAGAGAAAGCAGAAGATAGGTGAAAGTATTGACTCTTTCAATATTTATGTCTGGAGAGAACCATGGGTGGAGAAGAGAAACAAACTATACCTCCTCAGGGTCAGGACAGAGATGGCAAACTTGCTGAACTCAGCTGGCCTCCTAGTATGTCAAGTTAGAATTAATGTAGCATTTACTTAGAGAACACATCCACAGACTTATCCCATCCAATAAACTGTAAACCCACTTTGTTGCAGGGCTACTTAGTGCTCATGACATCAGTGATGTGGATTTCCTGACCTTTGTTTTGACCCAGTTTGTTCATTCTTATTGCTGACCTGTTCAGCTTTGTTGTGGGAATTTTTTTTTTTTTTTTTTTTTTTTTTTTTGCCTCCTTCACTACGTATATTTTCCAGTGAATGATGGGTGCTCGAATCACTGGTTCCTAAGTAGTATAAGGATCTATTGGCCATTTTCATTAACAAAAGAGCCATTTCATGATTACCAGCAGCCTGTAAATCAGCAGCCAACCCAGCAGCGATAGCCACAGCGCTCAAGATAGGAACATGGATGCTGCTAATGACCTATACTGACTTCCTGTGGAGACTTGCCATGCAGCCTTTTGAGAAGCTGCTGGCTGAAAGTGAACAGAAGAATAACAACAGCTCTTTCGGGGTGTGTCTGTTTTGGTGTGTGGCCATGTTTTTCTCCATGCAGGTGTAATATTAATCCACCGTAATATAAACAGACCTGGTGATTGAAACCTAAGCATTATTCATAACTTTCCAATTTCCATGCCAGGCATGGGGCCAGTCCTTTTCATTTATGAGCTTTCATCTGCAGAAATCAGGAACCAGTGCCAATTTTTAAATTAAATCTGCCCTTTTCCCTTGCACATAAATGGCGCATCATGTTTTTAAAAATATATATATATTTTTTGCCATTCCCTGTAAATTTTCTTCTCCTTTATTTTTCTCCTTCTGTCTCACCCTTATACATTCATGTAGGAGTGTTAGTGAGCTTTACTGATAGAGAGGTTAGGTGGATTCTGTCATCAGTCTACAAACTGTGTGCAGCCTGGCAGAGACTAATAGCAGTGCCAAAACACAACCTCATAACCATTGTAGAAGATATGAGGTGCAACTGTAAAATATCCCCATGTGTCCTTGGTGCTACTTTAATGTGTTACCTGCAGTGTTGGTTGTAGGGTGTGTCGGTAAGCCACTGATGATGATAGGTTTGTTAGAAAAAAAACTCTGAATATGGCACCAAGCCCCAGGGCTGAGGTTGCATGCTGTGTTTTGGTGATTTGGATTTGCATCAAAGGGGCCAACCAGCATTCGTTAATAGAGCAGCACTCACAAGGAGCCTGCAATATAGGTCAGCATCAAGAAGAGAGGGGATGTGGACGAAACCAAAGAAGGAGAGACAGGGAAAAGAAATAGTGAAGTAAGTTTGCAGTAGGTTTGTTGGTTTATTCCTGCTGGCTATGCATCTGTTGTAGTCCAAAGTCACTGGAACATATCACTTCTACCCAATCATAAACAATATAGAAAGAAGATGCACTTTAGAAATGCCACAAGTACTAAAAATGAGCAAAAATGTAATTATTAATGTAGCCAGAGGACTTACTTGGAGCTATTGCAATAAATCACTCCTTCTCACATATATGCTCTACTTTTTTTTTTTTACATCTTATTTAAATTTCTTTTGAAAAGAGAAAGTGATTAGATTTGAAGTTCTCTGACTTTTGTTTGGTGGAAATATTTTAATTGATTAAATAATTTCACAGCATTTGTTTTGTTGGAACATTGCTAAGATCAGATGTGTAATATGTGATCACATTTTTAGCAGATAGCTAACCCATGTGATGGAGCTAAAACATATCAGAAGCAATAGGATGATTTAAATAGTATAAGTTTTGACAAAAATCCGACTCATGATACTGTGCTTATATTTGATCAAAAAAACAGTATGAGTCATCAATGTTAGACTTTTTTGTGAAAGCCAGCTTAAAGTTGTTGCAGGCAATTTCGTGCCATCAGCATGGGTGTACTTTTGAAGTAATCGTGTGGATGTTCTTGTCAGGCCACTAAGCACACATGTACACTGCACTGATAAGTGCTAATAGAAGAGGTCCGAGGGGGTGGTGTCAATGATGATACTCTGCATGAGAGTGGATGAAAGTGAGCAATGCTGAAGCAGGGGTTTAAATGAAGGGGAGAATGGGGAATGAGCAGTGGGAATTTCATCTGCTCATGGATAACTCATTCATCAGCAAAGACTCTCACACAGATGCTGTCAATCTAGACCCTCAGCAGCACACTTACATGCTACTTTGTTAGAGCAAGGCGAAGAAATAGAAAGAGACAGAGATTCAAGTTGGTGTAAAATGATTTCAGAGGGTTGAACAGGCTATTTCTCAGAGGGCACCCAAAAAATACTTGTAAACAGATATCACTTTTCCAGCTCTGAATTGAATTACATTTGAATTAAATGCATTTAAAAAGGAAACAGTGTGGGGGGAAAAAAGTCAGTAGAGAGGACAGATATTGAGGAAAAAAAAGAAAAGGACTCCCTTCTTCGTATCTCTGCAGCCATCAATAAAGCCGTTAAATAAATCATTCTCTTCTTAATCATTCCTCCTTTTCTCCTCCCTTTCTCTCGTCTCTGGTCCTTACCAGTCACTATTGCGCTCTCTAAACTCACAGCACAGGCACTACACAGCAGGATGCACCCAACTCCCTTTCATGTGCATGCATGCATGTGTGAATTTATCTCTGTGGGTCCTTCCCTCTAATTATTTAGCTACTTGCATGCAGAGAAGGTGACAGAAGAGGAAGAAGGGCCAGCATCTAATTGCATATTGTAATTGTGCATTCCAAACACAGTGATACCTCAACTAACAGTGCATGTGTACACAATAAAAACAAAGCTTAATCACTAGGACGCCTCACTGTAGCACAGAACGAAATGTATAGATTTGTGCATTTTCAATTTCAATGCTCAACAGTATGAGGTTCTAGCTTGTGAATAGAACTTTCATGAAATTCAAGATCACTCAGTTTAATGAAGAAACATGCTGTCAGTCATTCCCCTTGGAGGGCTTAAGTCAGATGCTGGGTGTGCTGCTGGCCCAATGGCCCAGCAGTCCCAAAACACTCATATGTATCATGCTGAGCTCCTTAATCCCAGCTGCTTACTACTCTTCCTGCTTGGACCATATCTCCACTGTTAACACTGAACAGCTCTTGAGGATTGCTGTTTGCTGGCATCCCCAACTGACCTCAGTAATTCAGGACTAGTAACTCCATGCAGAAGCATGAGGGAAGAATGAGAAATATATAAGGGCACAGAAAGTCATCAGAGAATTTCCTGTAACAGTTGAGGTTCCTTGGACAAAGTTTTTTTTTTTTTTGCCTCAATCTGTGATTAGACAGATATAGGCACTTGACAGATGTGTATGCCCATCTGTGATTAGAGACATGCATGCAGTTGTGGAATGATTTTTTTTTTTAAATTAATTGGTTGAGTAAATTACTGTAGTGGTGTTTTGCTTTAGCTGACAGAGAAGAATGAAATGCGTGACTGTTCTCTGTGCTACTCATTAAAGGAAACTTTGTATGTGGACACTAGTCTATCATACATATATCTGGGTCTTCACCAAATTGTCACCACAAAATTGTAATCACACAATTACTTAGAGGGCCTTTTATGCTCTAAATAATAATCAATCAGTTAACACATTCATTCACAAGAAATTTCACCACAAGTCCTGGTTTGACTTGAACTTTGACCCAAGCACTCAAGCACAAAGTAAGGTTCATAAAGATCTTATTTATATACCATCTTTAGAATGAACTGGAACACTGACTGCACATCAAGACTTACTGTCCAACATCAGTGCCCAGCCTCACTAATGCTTTCATGGTTCAATGAGCAAATCCCCAAATTCTTGCACAAATCCTCGTCAGAAGAGTGTAGACTGATATAAAAGTAAAAGGAGGAAACAACTTAATATAAATGGCTACTAAAAAGGATGACCAGCATCTAGTTAAGATGTATGTTTATATTGAAATATTTGTTGTGTTTAGCACAAATTGTTTTCATTTTTCGAATTAACATTAAATAAGTATTTTAATTATATTTATAGCTTTTTAGATGAACTATCAATGTTAGGATTTTTACACCATTTGAATCGTTCGTGAAAAAAACATGTCCTATATAAACGAATATTTTTGTCCAATCCATCATTTGTCCATTCGAAAAGGCTTAAAAATGCCATTCTATGACCTTTTCACCTTTCAGATTATGACACATCAGCATTGTATTAATTATTTTCCAACCTGAAATTCATAATGATTAAGCGGCAAAACACGCTTGGAAAACACGAGGGGTGTTCAAGTCATACCAGGACTTGATTATCAGAATAAGAGAACCCAACTATGAGAGTAAAAGCTACCTTTATTTCTCTACATAATCCCCTTCTACACTAATGCATTTATCCCAGCAATTCACTAGTGATTGGATACCATTAAGGTAGAAAGTTTTCTCAATATGACGGAGCCATGATTGGACTGCCTGCTTCATGTCTTAAATGCTGGCCCCAGGGATCTCTTTTGATGACCTAAACATGTGGAAATCAGTTCAGTACTGCACTGGGATATGGCAATAACTCCTAACCGAATTCCTGTAATGTGCAAATGGTCTACAAAAATCATTACATGATTGGTACAGTTCCCACAGACAGATACGTCGCTTCCAAATGTGCTCAATTTTCATGCATTAGGCGTTCCACTGATACGCTGATTGTTCACGCGAACGACTGTAGTGTACTCCAAGCCACCTCAGCGGGATTGTCATATGACCTTCTTTAAAACATTTGCACCATTCAAATGCTTTGCAAAGGTTCTCATCACTGTATGGTGCTTGAAGTCTTCTGTAAATGTCAATCAATTAACACATTCATTCACAAGAAATTTCATCACAAGTCCTGGTTTGACTTGAATGGCCATCATAGTTTATCCACATATTGGAATATGAGTGCCCCTGCTGTAATAAATCCCTACATTTTAGATAAAAAACGGATGCTGTCTGGAATTCTTCCACTGCATACAGAACAGTAATTGTTTACTTCAATGGAGAATAAATCAAATGATGCAATTCAGCAGTGCTAGCCCAATTGCTTTAATTTGTTCTAGCTACTCATGCAAATATTTATGCTTGCAAATATAGTTGTTTTAACAGTATTTCATGTTCCTGTCAGTGCACTGGCACCAATGTCAAGGAGGAAATTCCACTTGTTCTGTGCACCTTTGTTTTTGTACTACGAGTTTTGTTCCATCAAGTCTTATTACTGCTGGAATTCCAAAAGCTCCAACGTTATAATCAGTAGGTGACAGTAATAGTTATGCTAATCATTGCTGGATTGGTAATTTTACAGATATCGACACTGCTTCCTTCCACAGTTATCACACAGATGCACTGCCATTACACTTAAAGAGAGATTCTTGAACATTGTCTTGAGTGCCAGAAGCCTTTAGATAATCATGATTATTGGGTACATCAAAAACACTTATTACTTGTCCTCAGGAGAAGGTTAGTGGGTCTAAAATCACTGAAATGCTTTAGCAGTTCTGTTGCCAGCTACTGCCAGCATATTTATGTAAAGCAAAGCCTCTGTTGTGGTCATTTCACAGTCTATGAGTCAACCTTGATTTTATGGTTCATTTCCATGTTTATGAAGGAGCACTACAGGATTCAATTTATTTCATTGATCATTACATTTGATGAAGCCTTTGCTCATCATAGCGAGATCGAGATGTTAATTCTGTAGCTCTGGAGTCGCAATCTCTGGTGGTACACGAGGTCCCATTATGATGAGATGAGGCTACTGAAGAGTAGTGTAAATCGACATCAGTTTTTATGAGTTCATGGATTCACTTATTACAGAGCTTTTTCAGCATACAGGTCAGTAGTTCTTGAGGTACTGTATTCTCTATGTTATGGAATATTAGCAAGTTATAATAATGTTCCAGCATGTATAAACACTTGTTCTTTCAGCAGATTGTCTTTTTTTTTTATCTTTCTTGAAATACAAAAGACAAGAAAAAATTGTTTGTCTGAGAAGGCTTCTGAAAATTCAGTGGCAGAAAATGTACAAAATGTTACAAAAATCTGACATACTGAGATTCTATTTGAAATAATAAAATTATTCTCCTACCAGAATAAGTTTATATTGTGATTAACCCGCCATCAGATTCTCTATGAATTAGTTGTTACTTTAGAAATTATAAAGTATTAGAATGAGCACATTAATATAAACCTATAATTTACATTATACACTGCATAAACCCATCAAATCTAAGAATTCCATAACGCTGTGGTATAAAGATGAATATCTGAAGGGTGAAGAACCTACAGTAATAAACACAATGACAGAGATTGGCACTGACTGTAAAGTGGATTTGGAGACTATCAGATGAGCATGCAGATCAAAAGAATTTCTAGCATCTCTGTAGGGGTGACAACCTTTATGTTTCACCTCTGCATGGGCTCACAACTGCATGGAGGAGCTGTATGCCATCCATGCTTTACTGTTGTGGCCACAGATATTCTGTGGGTCGGAACATGTCTGTATGTGTTTTTGTGTGGGTGGCATTATTTGCAGTCTCCCTCCAATCTTCCTACTCCAGCAGTCTCCTGATGTTTAACCCTGCAGTCCACAGCAATGTTGCAGTGATTACGGCCCGTCCTAGGAGACATTGATTGTCCTGCTCCTCACAGGTGAGCCCCACACAATGCTGACGAATGAACTCTCGGCCCTGCCAAGTCCAATTAACTGTCAGTGTTGCATTGACATGCCCCATCGGTTTGTGAGAAGAGCAAAGAAAAACAAACTTTTAATCAAATTGTGTTTCAGTCCCAAGGGTAACTGGAGTTTTTATCCGGACTTGTGTTCTGTGTCTCTTCTACTGTTGTTACAATGTAGCCTAAGAAGACAGTTTTGCAAGAACACTGTTGTTATTGTTGTTAAATACATGGCCTGACAGACTGCATATTTTTGGTGGACTTTATTAAGTCATCTGTCTTACAGACAGATGACATTTTTTTCTTTCTTGGACTTTTCTTGGTCTCTTTTATTCACCACATCAGATGATTTGATCCGCAAGATCTGGTACAACCTTCCCATTTTTTAACTGGACTTGGGCCTGCCATTGCAGGCAGGACTGGGTTGTGTGTAGAGGTTAAGAGTCTTGCCCATGGACCCAACTGTTGTGACCCAACAGTGGCGGGCCTTGAACCCCCGACCTTTCGATCACCAACCCAGAGCCTGTCTGAGCCCCCACTGCCCCTATAGAAAGAGGACATAAAAAATAAAACAACAGTAATTCTATTATTCTACAAGTAAATTTTCCTAGCAAGGTTTGGGTCAACTTATCCCAGTAGAGGGAAAGGTCACTGAAAATCAATACAGGGTTATTCTGACTGATCACCTTTAACCTATGATAAAATTTCTATTCCTAGATGATAGCGCCCACTCTGCAGGGATGAGGGGTTTTATGCATGGGCCAATGGAAATTCCCCCTCTAAAAATCTATAATTCATAAAGTACACCTATATTTTATTGAAGAGCAACATGTGATATTGATTAATGCAAGTCACAAACTCCTAGCTTCAACAATGACAACCTTGTTTAGATTAGGTGTCTATCATGCAAATTATTTAGGTAACTTTTGCTTCCCTTCGCCAGAATCCCAACCCTCGCCTGTCATTTCACATTAAACATCTACATATGTGCATCAGAAAAGAATATGTTATGCATGAAGAGGATGAGCATATGGTCTTTTTTGAGTCTGTGATTCAAATTATGTTTTTCAACAAATCTTGGCAATTAGCATGTCCTCACCTAATATTAACTGGTAGCTGTACGGCAGAAAGCTAGCATTAGCTGGCTGGTTTACAGTATGTGATTGAGGGCCAATATAAAACACTGTGGATAAATTTACTGTCTAGTTAAGTGAAAGTCATATTGATAAGTATGTAGGAAGATTCTGGTTATACATTGAATAACCTAATGTTATTTGAAGCTGAAATGTATTTTTCCCAGAGACGATATGGAATATTAAATGACCAGGAACAAATACCTGTCATAGTATGGTAAAAATAGCAACATGAAAAGTGGGCCCTGATGAAGGTGTCAGTCTTAGCTATAGTGAATGAATGCTTCCAGCTTATGAATACATTTAAGGCAATATCAAAAAATTTTTTTGAGGCAAATTATTTTGTGGACTTATTACTTTAAATCAAGCATACTGTGTGCATACTCTATCGTTGTGCATGAAACTTAGTTGAAGAAATTAATAGGTTGAATTAATGGTTGCATAAAGTAACTTATTTATCATAAGATTAAAGGTCATTGGGGGATATTTGGCTGTCATGGCGTGTGTCGTGTGATGTTGCTTCTGAGGTCACACATTAAGCTATAGAATTTACTAAGCTTACACGTACACAATGAGAAATTTTCTTTTGACTGATCTTAACTACAGTACTGTAGGTGTTAACTGAATTTACTAATGCTTGATAATTAGGTGAAGATGGAATTCCATTGACCTTGAATGAAAATCAGATGTGGACCTTTGAGCACTTAATTACAAGGTAACACAATATTACAACTTCAATTTTTTTTAGCAGTTAATAATAACCAGTTATACCATTACACGCAGGCAATTGCTGAATATTAACATTTCAGTTTTACACTGGCCGTCTTTTGGATGTAACCAAACAACTTTCACAGCGTGTAAATCATCACACATCACATTTGTCTCATGTTTGTGACCTACTTGTTATACTGTAGCTCACATGAATATTGTAATTTAGCCTGTACTGTAGGTAAATGCAGATGAACAGACATTTTTGTTCCCATTGAACTGAAGTATAGACTTCCTGTCCGCTCAGCCCAGCCTGGTCATTCTCTTCTGATCTCCCATCTTCAAGGTATTTCAGCCTCCAGACACTGCATTCAGGGTGTTTTTTTCCCCCGTACCATTCTGTGTGAACTGTAGAGTCTGTTGTGTGTGAAAATTCCAGAAGATTGTTGTTTTATGAAGTACTTCTATTTATTACTCACAACCATGCCATGGTTTATGTTACAGAACTCACATTTTCCCCTACTCTAATATTTGATGTAATAAATGAGTAGCTGTACAGGTGTTCCTATTGAAGTGGTAAGCAAGTGGATATTAAGGAGAAAAGTTAACAAGTGGTTCAGTTGAATTCTCTCTCCAGAATAGTTTTGAATAATGGGACTCTTAGGGGAACTTCCTAGAGGCCAGCCAAATACAGCGAGTAGATTAGATAGTCTTGAGCAAACTGTTTTTGATACCACTTTTCATCTGAGAGCCAGAGTACTGTTCACTAACATAAATACTGTGAGCAATAAAATAATTCAGCACCTTATGTATTTTAGCTGAACCCCTCCATATCTTGTAACATCATCTGTAGTGTGATACAACAAAAAATGTCTTATGGAAGAAGATGCTTGCAGAGCTCTGGCAATGCTATGCTTTTCAAGCTACTGTATGATTAGGTTCGTGTAAAATATAGTTTCTTTTGTTCTCAAAACTGGCCTTCTCAGAGAAGGTAGGCATACTAATTTGTCCAAGGTCAAGATAAACAACTCAAGCCTCTCCCACTTTGATAATCTTAATGCAGACATTAAAAGTCTAGAAATTCAATTAAATCCCTGCCTTTTGCCAGTAAGGTAAAAGCTGAAGCCAAAGGGACACAGAGACACTATCACATCGCTATGGATTAATAAGAAGGAAAAAGGGACAAAGTCTGTGATCTGTGCCTCAGAGAAAGGGCATCTAGATGATAAGGATCAAAGGAGAATTTTACAACAAATGTACTGCCTGCCAGATGATTGGATGCATTCATGAGAATAGATGCAAAACCGCACACTAAAACTGCATTTAAAGAAACTGTGTAAGACATCAAGGTCACTCTGAGAGGACTACAATAGAATGGATCTCAAAATTTGCTGTTTGCTCAGCCCAATCAGCCCAATGAATTGCAAAAACAGTGTAGATGTTATATACATAATCTCTCCTAGTGTTTTAGTATTTCTGAAAGCATTTCAATCCGTCAAACATGTATATATACATATATTTTCTTCTATAAGAAAATGAGAATATTTACAAGCATTTGTTCTGTTCCTCTGTATGTATTGATTATGTGATTTCATACTATATAAATTAGAAAACTAGAATGAGATTTAGACTCACATGTGAGCTAATGTAGATATGATCAGCCAATTTTGTACATCAGGAGAATAAAAAAACACCTCCCCTCAATGGATCAATACAGACTCCTCTTTCGCAGATTACACCACAGACCCCAAACAGGAGAATTAGATTTTCTCTTTTACATTTTATTTTTCTTCTCATCAGACATCTGCAGCTTTATCGGTTAAGTGACATGACAAATCATTTGCTTTGCTTTTGAAGGCTTCATGATTGCCAGCTGTTCTCATATAATGCTCAAAACTCTAGAAATGCTAGAATTTGCCCACCACTGGGTATATTTGTTCCTTTATTTCCAAGTCTCTATTTGCCTCCTGGTCACACAAACAAAATGAATTTCTCAGCAGGTCACTCTTGTGAACCTTTGACTTCACTATGACTTTGAGAATGCACAAGAATAATTCATGTGCTTTGGCAAGTTTCGATAGATGAGTAGGGAGCAAAAATGCTTTCAGCGCTCCAGAGGTGCACTTTGGATAATTTTTGCACCCTGATCTTGGCATAAATTCCTTCCTGGTCTGATCTTATGTGAGGCCATATGTGATGGCTGAACAGTTGAAGGGGCAGTGTGACAGCAATGACTGACAGTGGAAGACTTTATTCCTTGGGATGGAGGTCAGTGAGAGTAAAGCTTTATTTCAAAGCCTCTTTCCAGCTGTAGTCCAGCCCTTTGTTGTTAAGTTGCAGTCACTCTGGAAATAAAGCCTTAGTTAGGGATAATGTTTAAGTGTTGCGTATACACACACACACCTGTATACGACTTAAGAACATTCAAGTTTTCTGCAGATATGAATGGACCGCGGTTCTACTTCCGGTTTAATCACAGAAGTAGCTCACATGTATCATGCAAAAAATAGACACTGTAGTGTACTAGATACCAATATTTATAATTATATACAATACTTTCAGTGTCTAAGTGATTGTATAAAAAGTCCGATATATTGTATATGTGTGTGAAAGGGGTGCGGGAGTAATGAATCGGCCTCACCAGTTTCAATTAATCAGCCCAGAAGCACTATGATAGAAAATGGCTGTCCTGTAAAGCTGTCCTGATGGTAAATGATATCCTAATTTTGAAAAATCCTCAACAAAACAGAGTTCACAGTCCAATACAGTGGAAAACAGCTCTGAGACAAAAAGGCATCCCTCATTAGAAGGAAATTTAGAATAGAAGATTTAAAGGTGCAGAGACAACACTGTTATATTTGATGTCTGAGATTCATTTCCTTAGGCATGATTATGGTTTTTGGCCAAATGATGGGAGTGTGAGGAGATGGGACGGATTTAGTCAAGTTGATTGGCATTCTTTACATTGTATATTTGTGACAAAGGTCACTTTGTCAGACTTAAGAACAAATCGGACTTACGAACGTGCTCCCAGAACAGAACTTTGGGGACTACCTATATAGTCACATATGGGAATGAAGTGATGACTGTTCATCCAATGCAGTATTTGTAGATGTGAAGTATGATCTAAGAACCTTGTAAAAAGCATGTTGGTGCTTTTATACAGCAGTATAAATTACAGTGGAACCTTGGTTTGTGAATGTTCTGCAAGACAAGCAAAAATTTGTAATAAATTTGTCTTGGTTTATGAGTACTGAGTATCATGTAGCACGCATGTGCTTCTTGTTTTGACATTGAACGTCACGTGATCACAACTAAGCCAATGGTTTTTCTCTCTCTTGCGCTGCGGAATTGTGGGTAATCGTTTCTCACAGGTTTAATCAACATCTATTCGCGCATGTACTGTTTATTATAACACTGTGACCACGTGTGAGCGTGTAAAGCCTCTTTTATTTTGTTTGTATGTGTGTATGTGTGTGCGTGTGTGTGTGTGTGGCGCGTGTGAACTGTTTATTATTATATCACACGTACAGTATGTGCGCGCATGTAAAGCAAAAGAAAGTCTCATTAGAGAGGTTAAAGATCCATTTTCTCCCTCTCTTTGTGTCAGCCTGCACTGATTCTGTTATCATTGGACACCGTGCCCCTTCACACACACCCCTCCTCCTCTCACCTTCACACACAGACGCACACACACTCTAACAGAGAGACACTGCTCTGTCTATTTTCAAAGGTAAAATTTCTAGGTTAATTTGTTAATTTGTTTTATTTTTACTTTACAGCAGTTAGTATATTACTGTGTGTGCGCATTCGAGTGTCAGAGATGTTTCTTGTTAATTTTTCCAGTGAGGCAGTGTTGCCATTAGTGTGTGTGTTTGTGAAAGTCGTCCCTCTCAGTAGTTCCTCCTCCCTCTCAAATAAGAGAGGAGGAAGTGTTACTGTGTAAGATGAGAAGAGGGTGAGAGTGTCCCACACACATATACACAGCGCATACACGCACAAACACACACATACATACACAACACTTGCCCGCACAAACACACACAGATACACAGCGCATGCATGCACTAACAGAAACACTTATCTGTCAGGACTTATTTGTACTAAAGTGGTACAGTGCAGGTAAAGTGCAAGTTAATTTGTTGTATTTTTACTTTATATTTTGTAATACTTATTTTCATGTATTTATTTTTTTTGGGTTGTGGAAGGAATAATCTGAGTGTTCATTATTTCTTATGGGGAAATTCGCTTTGATTTACATGTTTTGATATACGAGCTCGGTTCCAGAAGGAATTATGCTCGCAATCCAAGGTTCCACTGTATATGTTATCAATATCAACTGTTTATAGGGGTGATTGCCTGAGGAAAGAAACTGTTCCTGTGTCTGGCAGGTTTGGTGTACAGGGTTATGTAGCACCTGCCAGAAGGGAAGAAGTTGAAAAAGGTTGTGTTCCTGGTATGAGGGGTCTGTAGTGATTTTTCCTGCCTGTTTCCTGGTTCTTGTAGAGTATAAGTCATTGAGAGTGGGCACTGGAGCAGCATTGTTTTTTTTTTTCGGCTGTTTTTACTCTTTGCTCCAGTCTGTTTGTGTCCTCTTTTGTGGCTGCTCCAAACCAGGCGATGATGGATGTGCACAGGACGCATTCAGTGGCTGCAATATAGAATTGTATCAGCAGCTTATTTGGCAGACCATACCTCCTCAGTTGTACAGTTCTACAGAAAATAAATCCAATGCTCGCCCTTTTTGAGGATGGAGTTTATTTTGGACTCCCATTTCAGGTCTAGGAACATGGTAGTTCCCAGTAACCAGGAAGTCTCCATATTGTTCTAGATTGTTTGTACTACACCAAACAACCAGTCGCTTCAACTCCTGCCGATATGCAGACTTTTGGCATCTTGGATGTGTCCAATGAATGTAGAGTCATCTGCAAACTTCAGGAGTTTAACAGCTGGGTCCTTGGACGTGCCGTCATTAGTTTAGAATGAGAACAGCAGTGGGAGTAGCACATATCCCTGGGGAGTACCAGTGCTGACTATCTGAATATATAAGACTGCATATACAGTACTGGTACATACTAAGGGTATAACGATAAAAGTCTCAATGTTGTCAAAGTAACCGTTCTTTCATTAAAACCACAACTATGGATATAAATACACAATACATATACACAAACTATGGCTACGTATTATGAAGTTGTGAATAGTAACAGAATTATCTACAGAAAACAGTGCAAACAATTTGCTTTTTTAAATTAGGGATATTTAAAAGGTATTTTTTAAATAATAGTTGCACTTTTTAGATAGCAGTTAATTCTTTCTAAATAAAGAGCATGTCTTTCATGACACAAAATGTTACCACAACAGAGAAGCTAACTTGTATAATCTCCTCAAAGACGATTTCTTTCCCCACTAACAGACTGATGTAAAATCTACATGACTGCAAATAACATCAGGAGTAGAAGTGTATAACATGCACATAAACATGTATAAACATGCGCAATGTTGATTAGAACATTTTAAACATTTGTTTCAATAAACCGAATTAATGGATAGAATTGTCCGGCACTAGTTAAAGGCAGACTGCATTCCTAAGATTGTAGCGAGCATTTAATGTCTTGTATGAAATCTGCATGCGTGTACCATTACACCCCTAGCTAAACTACCCAAACAGTCGATTTTGTGATTGAATGATCTAATTCATCATAAATGTTAGGTCCTATCTGTTCCACCTACATAGTCAGAGCTTAATCACTGCTGATGAACACTGCCTCTCTGACCCTGGCTAGTAGAGCATTGCAGCTCTGCTCCCATGAGTTTGTCCTCCACATCTGATTTTCTCATCTGTGGTGGGCAAACTGCCACCTGCAGAGAGCTGAAAAATCCCACACCAAGATTTATCTCTTCATGAAGAGCATTAGCATAATGTCAGATCATTAAAAGTCAATTATCCTACCCTGTGTGGGTACATGGGGTATGTGAGTGCTTTGGTGTGTTTGAAAATTCACTTGAAAAAGGTTTCACCAATGTTTTACCAAACAGGAAGCATAAACCAAACCAGTCCTCTACAGAATTTTCTCTCTCAGAATTTTTAGAATCTCTTTTTGAATAAGTGAGGAAAATTAATCGTAAAGGTGAAATGATTTTTAAACATATGAGGTTTTATTATGGAGTGTATTTTTTACTTTTTCTGTAAAACTTTTTCTGTAGGAAGTTTTACTCTTACCAAAGGATACTAGACAACTCCTGAATTTTCTAGGTTTTGTATATGGACACCATCTTCAGTTCACAGTTTGCAGTAGTAAATAATCTGCAGACTGTGATTCATGCTTCTACTGAAAAATTTGCCTTGTGTAACAGGTTTTATTTCGCATTATTTCCCACTAAATATGCCAAAGGTATCCATTGCCAAAAAGGTTTTGCCTTATCTGACTATTATCTGGCAATTTTGTCTGTAAGTAAGGAGAATTTTGTATGTACGTTTTTAAAACAGGTTGCTATTATTGAAGAAGTACCTAATGGTAAATCAAACAAGCAACAAATCTTCATAAAAAATGCAGATTATGTAGTTTATATAAAAATATTGTTTCTCATCAGAACAATGACACATAAATTCATCAATTTTACTCACTCAAGTTTCTAATTACTGGAATTATTAGTTAATGCCAAGCATGGCACAATACTCACTCACTCACTCACTCACTCACAAACAATCACACTCACTCACACACTTCAGGGAATTTGGAAATGCCAGTTAGCCTATCAAGCCAGAAAACTGGTTATATATAAGGTTATATAAATAAAGGTTTATATTATATATATAATGAAGTATATATAACAGATAATTTGAGTGGATATAAGATGAGTAATACTGTAGAACACATCAAGATGGTTTTTGGAATTTTTGTTTGTCTGTTATTTTGTTTGTTTGTGCACACGTCCGTAAAAACTACTTAACAGATTTTAATGAATTTTTTACAGGTGAAGTTGGCCGAGCTTAAGGTAACATATAGGCTTTTTTATCGCAGTTGGCTCGCGGGAAGAGAAGATATGCTCATTTGAAATTTAAATGGAAAACACCCTTATATCATTAAAAAAAATTTTAATACTTGCTTATGAGTGTGCAATTGAAATCTACTTAATAAACGCAATTTCATACTTTCATTATTCCGTACACTTCATGGTAACACACAAAAACTTTAATCTATTCCAAAATTCAACAGATGGCATTCTGCAAAATATGCCTGATAATGCAAAAAAAAAACAGTTTTTAATTATTTAAGGATAGTTGTTATGTGAAGTCATTAAATATAAAATAGTTGTTTTACTCCTTTCTAAAATCCTAATGATAATTAGGTAATAATAATCACCCAAACAAACCTGATCAAAAGTTTACATGTTCTTGAATGATTGGCCACATAATAAACACACAGATTGACACACACAGGTTTAAATGGCTATTAAGGAGAAGTTCCCACACATGTGACTCATTGTAATTCTAATTAATGTATATAGCCAGTCAGTTTCTCAACTAATGATGTAATGCAGTGACTTGGCTGAATACCGTAACATGGGGGAGACAAAAGAACTTCCAGTGGACCGTAGTAAGGTAGTTGAACTTTATAAAGCAGGAAAAGTATATAATAAAAAAAACGCTTGAAATGGCAGTCAGTACTCCGATAAAGAGGTGGAAATAAGAGGTTCTGTTGGTACTAAGCCACGAAAGATTTCATCCACTACTGCTAGAAGAATTGTTCGGGACACACAAGAAAAACCCACAAACAACTTCAAGGGAAGTACAGAAAAAGTGGTGTTGTTTTAAGGAGCACAATAAGGAGGTACTTGAACACAAATGACCTGCATAGTTGAGTTGCCAGGAGAAAGACGTTACTGCGCCCATGCCACAAAAAGGCCTGCTTGCAGTATGCCAGACAGCACCTAGACAATTCTCACAGCTTCTGGAGCAGAGTCATTTGGAGTGATGAGACCAAAATTTTACTTTTTACTTTTTATGTTTGGAGAGGCGTTAACAAGGCCAACGATGAAAAGTACACCATGGTGGTTGATCTCTTATGTTTTGGGGATGTGTGAGCACCAGTGGCACAAAGACGTTATTCAAAATTGATGGCAAGATAAAGGCAGCATGTTATCAGAACATACTGGCAGACAATTTGCAATTTACAGCACAAAAGCTGCGCACAGGACTCTCTTAGATGTTCCAACATGACAGTGATCCAAAGAACAAGAGCAAGTTTACCCTCCGATGGTTACAGCAGAAAAAGGTGAAGGTTCTGTAGTGGTCATCACAGTCTCCTGACCTCAATATAATTGAGCCACTTTGGGGAGATCTCAAACGTGCTGTTCATGTAAGACACACAAAAAATGTACAGGAACTGGAGGCATTTTGCCAAGAATAATAGGCAGCTATACCACCAGAGAAAATTAAGGAACTCATGCACAACTATTACAAAATACTGCATGCCACCATTGTTGCTAATGGGGGCAATACATAACATTGAGAACTGAAGGTATGCAAACTTTTAAACAGGAATTATTTCTTCTTTTTCTTTATTATATAAAGATGGAGATTTTGGTCCCCATGACCGCATCCCATATTTCCTGCAGATTTGTGATCTATTGTGTTATGACCAGGTGACACTGGAAGCCATTTGAGTATAGTAAACTTCTTTTCTCTGTAAACCCTAGTTGTGTCCCGGTAGATCAACATATTCAGAAATTCTCAGACCAGCCTGTCTGGCACATACAACCATGCCAAAGTCACCTAAATCATCTCGGTCAGATCGTCTTGACTAAGTCTACATGCCTAAATGCATTGACTTGCTGCCATGATAGACTAATTCGATGTTTGTGCAACAAAGCAGTTGAACAGATGTACCTAATGGAGTGGCAGGTTAGTGTGTACATACATACAGTAAATACACTAAAGATCACAACTGAGCCAATGATTTTTCTCTCTCTCTTGCGTTGTGGTTGTGGGTAATCGTCTCCCCTGCTGGGTCTTAGTGCGCGTCTCTCACTGGTATAACCAACATCCACGCATGTGTATACTGTTTACTATAACACTGTGACCACGTGTGTGTGTGCGTAAAACATATTTTATTTTGTGTTTGTATGCATGTGTGTACAGTACGCGTGTATTATAACACAGGTGTGCGCACATGTAAAGCAAAAGCAAGTCTCATTAGAGAGGTTAAAGCTCCATTTTCTCTCTCTGTATCAGCCTGCAGTTTGCAGGCACGCATCATTGGACACCGTACCTCTTCACACACACCTCCTTCCTCTCGCCTTCACACACACACTCTGCTCTACACAGAAATACTGCTCTGTCGCAATTCTTTTCTAAGATAAAGTGCAGGTTAATTTGTTTTATTTTTACTTTACAGCAGTGAGTCTCTTAGTCTGCGCTCATTTGAGTGTCATTAGAGAGATTTCTTTTTATTTTCACGATAAAACAGTGTTTCTGTTGTGTGTGCGCGTGTGTGAAACTCAAATAATAGTGAAGGAAGGGTTAATATGTAAGACGAGAAGAGGGAGAGGGGAGGGGCTTACTTTAGCTTCACACACAAACACGCACACATACACAGCGCCTGCGCGCACAAATGGAAACCTTATTTGTCTGGATTTATTTTTACTTTTTTAAAAGGTAAAGTGCTGGTTATTTTTTATCTTTACTTTATATTTTGTTTTAATTATTTATTTTTTGGGCTGTGGAATGAATAATTTCAGTTTCCATTATTTCTTATGGGAAAATACAATTTGGTTTAGGAGTGTTTTGATATACAAGCCCACTTCCGGAACTAATTATGTTCGTAATTCAAAGTTCCACTGTACATACCTTTACTGTACATGCATGCATTCATACATACAGTACATACATGCATACATGCCTAGTCTCTTCAAGGGTGCCAGAGTTTCAGGAGTTTGTATATTACATTTGTATTGAGTTTGTGTTAATTTTAAATGAGCTGCAACTTGCCTGTCATGTAGCAATGCCTTTTCCTCTACACTTGCAAGATAATGGGACCTAGTATATAATAGTCAAGTTACTTTCCGGGGTTGGTTTTTGGAGCTGCTAAAGAATTGGAAGTAATGATACTACCATCAAAGTTGCAGAATGGAATCAACTTAGTTTCTGTTTCCTCAGATTTCTTTTAAACATTACTCACTATTCTTTTGGGAGAATTATATTTAGACTATTATTATGATTGTCATTTACCTTAATTTGCCTTAAAAATTAATGCAGTTCTGTTACACGCCTTTTTTGGTATTTATTCCTCACATGTAACTTCAAACACCTGCATGATGCTCCATGGACTCAAAGCTGACCCAGAAAAAGTATGGATGACGTATCCCACTTTCTCACCGGCTGTTATGCCGGCTGTTTTCAGCAGGTGCAAGAGCCACAGAGGTACATGATATTTCACCAAGGGGAGTCAGTGGGCAACTTGCGTAGTCACAAAGACCATGTGCCTTGACTAATGGTCTGTGTCTCTGCTTTTCTTACCTGTGTTCTTGTAGTAGGCTTTATTTCCTTCTTTTGGGAGTTTTTTAAGCTTAGCTAATTTCCTTAAAGTACATCAAATATCAGAATGTTAGGAACAAACAGGAAACAATTGAGTTCTGTCACAGGAAATAGATTTGTATAAGAGGTATGATTACCTGTGTCTTAACAGTTACACTAAAATGTTGATTTCTTATGTCTAGTTCATGCAGAAACTGGATTTTGAGGGGCCCCCCCCCCCCAAAAAAAAACAATTATTTTTATACAGCTATGGGATTGGTAAAGAATAAATTGAATTGGCAAAACATTATTTTCAAAAGTCTTATGTGTAATGTATAACATGATGTATATCAGTGTAATGCGTTACCAGTGGTTATATTGTTTTTAAATCCAGAAGCATGGAACACATAGGGGTAGTACATATGGGGGTGTTATAAATAAGCAATACTGCGTATGCAGCATTGCCCTCTACTGGAAAACTTCATCAGGGTCCCAGTCAGTAGTCTATAGTTGTCCACACTAGTGTTTCAGCAGAATTCTTTTCTTACTTTTTTACTTATTTATTCTATTTATTTATTTATTTATTTTGCAATACTGTGCAGAATTACAGTCCTTTTGACTCTGTGGTTTGTGGAATCACTGATATCAATTATGTAAACACACAAACAAACATTTGTACATGTGGCTCTCTTGCATGCACTGGCCCAAACTCCCCCTCATCGACCCTCTGCTAGAGGCCCTGGCACTATCCAGTTCATCCTAATTAGAATTAATAATTAAAAATAGGAAATCAATGGGTTCAAATTAAGTGCCACACAAGCAAGGTTTATTGGGTTGACATTGTCTATGAAAGGCATGCTTTTGGTCATTGCTGACCTTGCACGTGTCCAGCATCCATACTTCAGTCTCACCCACCTATTTATTCATGTCCTTCATCTTTGATTGGAGGCATCTAAATAGACCAGCATCTATTTTCTTGTTTCTCGTCTGCATGTGAAATGGATGAGAGAGCTTGCAACCCCCTTGGGGGAAGATCTGTGTGGAGCAAAGAGGAGAAGAATTATTAATTGCTAGTGCTGGCCTCTGGTGTAACAATCTGCTGATGAGGACACTTTTTGACTTTTTGTTGAATAAGCTGCTGGTTTTGCTGCACTGGGTCAGGGCTTTTCCCACATTATTCAACAAATGTATAATGACCCTGCTTTTGCCTACTTTGCCATTCACTTCCAAGATTCCCTTTTCACTCCCTATAGGCTGAGGAATCACTTACCCCCTTAACTGCATCATCTTTAATCATCAGCTTTTATTACATATACGATTCCAACCATGGCAATAAAAAGCTATTACACGTTATTAGTCAACCATTATTTAATACGATTACATTTCTTACTCATGATTATATGACTAACTTTACAAGGTTGTAGTGATTTAAAAATAAAAAATAAACATTATTAAGTGGACAATTTACTGCAAAAATATAGTCATAAATCAAGTCAATAAATTTTTACAAAGGAATAATTTTGATTTATATAATGAACAATGATGACAAAACACTGACCAATAATCATCAAGGTTGCATAGAAATAAGTGGAGATTTGAGTGTATGTAATGACAAAGACTTTCAACTGTGTGAAAACAAACCCATAGCCACTAGTTCCTGATTTATACGTCATAAGCACACGTCACATTCCAGTTTGCACTCACATGCATTCCACATCATATAAACCATAATCTAAAGAAATGAAAGGACAGGAAAAGAAACAAAAAGAACTTTCAGTTATAAATTCTAGTTGTTGGAACAGTACAGTACATGTACATTATTATAAATTTATGTTGCAATGTAAAGTAAGCTTATTTATTTAAAACAACCAGTAATCATTTAAAATATTTGCTATTTTTCTTATTTATCACAGTATGCTTATAATAACAAAATAATATTAGTAGTAATTTATTTAATAAGTAACAGAGATTAGGTTAGAATTTAGGTTTTCCATCATTGCTTTTTACGGTGTGGCTCTGGTCCCTCATGGCTTCTGGGGTTGTGCTATGGTGTCTGGCACTAGGACGCTGGCAGCCGATCCTCGGGGTGCTGTGGGCTGCGGGGTGAGGTAACTTCTTTATCTGGCACACCCCATAGATGCTCAATTAGATTTGGATCTGAGGAGATTGGAGGCTAGGTCGGCAATCTTGGGCTCTTTGCCTGCTGGGCCATGTGTGCATCAGGCTGTGGTGCACTGGGTGTTCTGGTGGCTTTCCATTGACTATTGCTGCATTGATTTGTGAGCATTGAGTGCACATGATCCTGTCACCAGTTTACTGGTATATAACTGATAATCAGTGTTAATGTTATGTGGTGTTAATGTTGCGGCTGATCAGTTATAATTATGTAGTATATGGATATAATTATATAGTATATTGCATTGTTTACATACTGTAGCTGAAGCTTTCTGACACCTTTAAAGTATATACTGTACTTTATACTTTATTTACTTTATGTATATACCTATACATAACCTGGAATCTGAGACCGAATAAGAACTGATTTGTTTTCTTAAGGCTGCTATTGATCTAAGCGCACATTTAAATAGACCTTGAAGAAATGACCCAGCTGTATCCTTGGTAGAACATCTATTCTGCTCAGTCATTAGTCAGTAATTAATTTGGTAGCAATGTCAGTAAACATTTCTCCCCAAACACAATGTTATCAAGGGAGGTACTGCAGCTTAATAATCATTCCTCTCCTGGCGCTTGGTGAGTGCAAGTCTCCACACTAGCTCTTTCTCAGCAGGAAAAGAAACCCACAATGCGAGTTTGTCTGCGATGAATGAGGGCAGAAGATGACTAGCAGCATAGTGGCAGCTACAATTCACACACCCTTCTCTCTGTTATACCTACTCAGCACTATTCACCGCTCATGACTATCGGCAGGTCTTTGTGTATATTTAGAAAAACATTCATCAGCAGTCCGCTTCATGTAAGGCATCCCAAAAGCTTTTCCCCCTCTACAGCGGCCAGGCACACTCTACAGGCTAATAAATAATGTGGTGATGAGTGTCAAAGGAGCCCTAGAAAGGACGGTGGGCAACGTCTTGCAGAGAGTATTGGCAGTTTTTATGGTAGTATGGCTTAGCAAAGCTGCCAAGTGACATTTATCACCAAGTTTACTAAATAAACATTGCTTTCACACCAAGCCCCAGAGCAATACAGCTGTCCTTGTAGGCCCATTAGGTGGTGACAACCAGACACAAGACTTAGATAAATGTCTCGAAGGTTACTTATGGGAGAAAGCACGATATGAATCTGTGCTTTGTCGTTTTTTCTCATCTGTATTGTCATTGTAGCATTTCTGGGGCAGTATTCTCCTACCTACAAACAAAATGATTCAGAATATGGTATGTTCTGTATATGACTGTGTATTTGCTGGATTTGTCCAGAGGGCCTTACTTCTCTCAAAATAATATGAATCCTGTGATTGATTATATTTGTGCCTCTAATAGTTATCGTATATTCTGCTGTTTTTAAACCTTTCTTTATTGCTTTAGCTTTGCAGTGTCAGATATTGTTATATGGGGAGGTGGCACCGGATATGATAGCAAAGACAGAAGTACAGGTAGCGTGTAAAGAGAACAGTAAGATGGTAATGATGACTGCAAACGCCAAAGCAAAACGTTTCTCACACAAAGAGTTGTATTCTGGATATATAACTCTTTCCCAAAACATAAGTTAAAAACAATATAAAACTTTCCAAAATTATTCATTTTAATTATTCAAATTACTCTTTTCTTTTTATAATATAAATCTTCACTTCAACTAAAGATATTGTTCTCCTTTCTTTTCTCTTTTCTTCTCAGCATATATTTTTCTTTTCAGCACTTTTTCTCTTTTCTTGTCAACATATTCTTATCTGTTCTTTTCAGCACGTTTTTCTCTTTTCTTCTTAATATATCTCTATCTCCTCTTTTTAGCACATTTTATCTTTTCTTTTCAGCATATCTTTTTCTTTACAGCATGATTACTCATTTTTTCGACATATCTTTTCTCTTTTCATTCGACCCTATATTTTCTCTTTTCAGCACATTTTTTCTTTTCTTTTAAGCAAATCTTTTCCTTTTTTTCAGCACATTTTCTCTTTTCTTTTCGACATTAATTTTTCTCATTTCTTTTTTATACCACAGCAGCATGGAGTCCTTCTCATTCCTGGCGCAGACTAATGTCCGCACACTGAGTGAGACGTTTAGGAGGCTTATACAGAGGCGTGCCCAGGTGTTGCTTGTTTCACCTGATTGCCTCCACTGTGGTGTCGCCTAGCAACCAAAGATTTAGCTGCCTGTGGATCTGCCTGATTGGATATCGGTGGCATTACAGATTTACTTATGATCTCAGGACAAATTATCAGGTCAACCAAAAGAGTTTAACAGGAATCAGTCAGGAATCCTACTGCCCCATGTTCATTTTTCAGTTGAGATGAGTAGCAGACAAGAGAGTAAATGATTTCAGAGCAAACAATCTGAATTAAATCAAATTAACTTCCACAGAATAACAAAGGTTATGTATTGAGGGAAAAAAAGAAGAAAAATGTCTCCCTTATCCTATGCTCATTTTGGGGGCTAGTTTGAGCTCTTTTTTGTTGGTTTTAAGATGTAATTGGCCTGAAAATTTGGCTGAAACCTGGAAATGATAGCTAATAATATTAACTTAAACACAGTTGCCAATAGGAACTGAACATGATGCAGTAGTAAACTTGATATCATAATGAAGGCTATTAAAAGAGGAATCAGAAAATATGCCTAACTAAAATCACAAAAAATGTGACTTAATACATGATTTGATGTGACAGGTTTCCAAAAACAGTGCTCATTGAAACTTTGTTCAGATGTGTTTAGATATAAAGATATAATTAAATCTGAGTACAACCTATTCTGTTCTACTAAAATAAATAATGTCTGAGGATATAAAATAATGGATTACTTTTTATATCTGATTTTCACTTTAAACACCATTACAAAACACACACACAAACAGTCCAATAGAAGTCAGTATAAAAATGTGTCATTAAAATTTTATTGACACAGTTTCAACAGTTTTTGAGACATCCAAAAATATTTTATAAACAATAAACTTGGACATGAGCACCATTAACTCTACAATGAATGTTTTTTCCCCCAGCCTAATATACTTTTTTTCTTCGATCTTGGATAACTGGAGTCTGCTAAATGCTCAATCTTTTCATTGGCCGCTGTAGCAAAAGCTGCGTAGATTTACCCACGTTTTCTTAGAAATCTGAGAAAAAGTACAGGTAAATTGGGGCATGCATTATGTATATGACATAAACAGCCATAACATTAAAACCACTGACAGGTGCACCAGCAACATGGCCCTGGGCTCCCAAGGCTCATTGATACACATGTGGCGTCCTGGCTAGCCTGTCTGTCCCGATCGTGCAGAAGAGCTAATGTAGCACAAATTAGTGAAAAGGTTAATGCTGGCTATTATGGAAAGATGTCAGAACACACAGTGCATCACAGAGTGCTGATCCCTATACGCTGCTGAAAGGGTCTGCAATGTGCATGTGATCATCAAAACTGGACCATTGAGCAATGAAAGAAGATTGCCTGGTCTGATAAATCAAGCTTCTTTTTACATGATTTGTATGACCAGGTGTGCATGCCTCACTTACATGGGGAAAGGATGAAGACAAGTTGACAGAAGCAGTGTGATATTCTGGGCAAAGTTCTTTTGGGAAATCTTTTGTCCAAGCTTTTATTAGTATGTTATCTTAACATGTACCAGCTACCTAAAATTTGTACACACATTTCCAAGATCTCTCCAGCTATGCTACATATGCTATGGTACAGGACAAATTAAGGCTGATCCATGAATGTCCCACTTCAAAATATACAGGACTCAAATCTAACATCTTGGTGCAAGATACCACATCACTCCACATTTTGTGGAGTACATGCCTTGACGGGAGTTTGGTGACCTGTTTGTTGTAACCAACAACAAACGTAAACCATATTAGGCATGTGGGTTCAATGAACAGTGTAAATAACATACTAGGGTGCATGAGCTTATTAGGGCTGATTAATTTATTAGAGGCCAGTTTGTTTATATGTCATTTTGTACTCACAAACCTGTATGTAGCCTTAATGGGTAAGGTGCACTTTTTGATTGGAATAGACACCATCACAGTATATAAATCAATTTCTTTTACTGTGCTGACTTAGCAATGACTGATTTATATAATTCTGGTCCTTTTGCACATAACATTCTTGTCTTCAGACACATTCTTGAAATCAGTTTACACTTGGCCAGACTGGTAAAATGGTGGTCAAATGAGTTTTCCCATCTAGTAAGATTTTAATGTTCTTCTTATGTTTGTTTTTTTTTATGCGGAAAATTAAATATATCCTTTAGTTGTCCCTTTTAATTGTTATTGATTGATTTTTTCTTCTTCTAGAAATAAATACTTAAAATGAAAAACAATGCTCTGCTTATAAAACCAGATTTACAGGATTGAAATGAGTATAAAATCTCCAGGAATTTGGTGTATTGGAATCTTATGCTCGGAAATATGTAGCACTATCCAATATATGTATGCTTGCTAATATGTAATTTTTTTTGTTTAAAGTTTATGTTTAAAATGTGTTATAAAATGGATATGAAAAGATTTTGTGCTAGTACTGTTGAAAGCATGGAAAAACTACTCCTTATTTGCTTTTCAGTAACTCTACATGAAATGAATTGTTGCCACAAACAATATTACTATTTTAACCTCTGATTCAGACCAGAAGCTGAATGGACTGTCCCTGCAAAGACTTGTACAAATTTACTGAGTTGCAGAGTGAACCTTAAACATTGGCGTTATGGTTCTGGGTCTTTCATCTGCCAGTATTATGCTGCACACTGCCCATTCAATATGTCTTTCTAATCCACTGTTACCAGATTAAATCACTGGATCTTAACTCTTATAAAAGTACAGTGTACAAACTTAGAGCTAATGCTCTGATGAAGCTATTACCCCCAGTACACACCATCTGATTTACTGGTTACAGCAAAGCCTGGTGACATTAATGTGGGTTACGTTGCAGGTCTCACTACTTGAATTCAGTTCTCTGCCCACACATAGACACACTCATTCAAACTCTAACCATGTAAGTCTCTCCCCATGGGGCATGGTGTACTCATCCATTCCTCCCTAATTCCCTTCAGGTTTCTACTAATTTTTTTGTATAGCTTTTGCCTCCTACCCTTCAAAAACAAACTGATGCAGATCCGGCGGTGCGTATGGTTTTTCATCTTTTCCTGTGTTGCTGAATGAACTCTGGCTTCACTGGTAAATCACTGGTAAGTGCTGTCAGCGGTCCACATTGTTCTGGGGAGTCTGTAAAAGCGTCTACGCATGGAGAGATGGCAAATTAATGGGCTTTAGCTGGAGTTAGGCTATGGAGAACCTTTACTGGGGAAAAGGAGACTTTAAGTCTTCCAATGGCAAAATGTTGTGAGGCTCCTAGGGAGCCCAAAGGGGAAAAATCTGCAAGTTAAGTTCTGCCTGAATTTCCCACTTTATTCGTCTATTCTGTTTCACGGTAATTTAGTGCAGCTGCAAACGAGCCACACAGGCAAATTTCTGGCTACATCAAAACTCACTCAGCGGCTGAAGTTGAAGGAGTGAGGCTCTCACTTTAGGTCTGATGAAGCTTTGACGAGGTCTGGGTCAGACAGCTGGTGATGTGCTCTGTTTGTCTGCTCTTTCTCTCATCAGCGTGGGAGAGCTGAATGGTGGGGGGTGGACAGATGATTGACTGTAAGCGGAGCAAGCGATGAACTGCTCATCCATCTCACCCGACCACCCACCGATTCTCCACATCCATAGGGGCTTGGTCATTTGTGTGGCATGTGAGCTCAGCCTTCATGCCAGATTTACTCAAATCAATACCTTGCTTAGCCCCCCCCCACTGGGCCACTTAATCCAGCATACGCCAGCCAAGTCTGAGAAGACATTGCCACTCTACTGGGTGAACCCCCAAGCCTCCCCCCAAATGATGTGACGACTTTTTCTCTCACTGCTGATCATGTGCTTCAGGTTTGTCTGCTGAAAAGACCAGGCACAGCTTCCTCTTTGCCAAAAGGTTTCATTAAGACTTCATTCTTTTCTAGCACATCCTTCTTAACTCAGCCAAATGAACATGGGTAGACCATTCCCCAAATCTGTTAGTATTTATCAGCAGTGAAACCAGAATCAATACATAAATATTCACTTCCTGCAGCTAAGGCTTCATGCTGGTGTTTTTTATTGCAGTGTCTGCTGGGGGCGAATGAGAGACACAAGGCTGTCTGAATTACTGCCAGTTTATGTTTAGCATCTCATAAAATATCAAAGTGACAACGTAATACCTGGGAAAAAGCAAATATGGTGATGCACTACTTTAATGATTTTATTGTTTTTGGGTGATTTCATGACTTGACTTCATTCCATGTTATTTGTGTGTTAATACACAATAGTACTCAAATGTAATTGCTAATGAGGAAAGTATAATAAGTAAAAATGTGGATTCAGTTCTGGTTCCATTGGATCAACTTTTATATGCCTAATCTATATGTATAGCTACAGTACACTTTGAAAATATTGGAATGGCAAGTCACATATTTATTTATTTATTTATTTATTTATTTATTATTGTTGTTGTAATTTTATATACATTGAAAACATTTAGTCAGAATAAAAGATATGATTTGGTAGATCAAAAAATTTAGCTTAATTTCTGATATTTATATCTAGATGTATGAAACAATTCAGCTTTTGTTTGAACCCACCCATTTATCAAGTGATTCAAATATCGTTACCCTTTTGATTGTTTGATTAAAAAATGCACAGCGACATCTGTTGAATTTTGAGATGAAGTAATGCTTTTCTCAACGTTGATTTTTTATGATATAAGGATGTGATGAAACAAAGCCTATGTTACCTCAAGCTCGGCCAAATACATCTGTGAAAACCCGATTCATTGAGTAGTTTTTACGTGATGCATGCACAAACAAATGTACAAACAGACAGAACCTTCTGTGCGTAGTTATGTTCATGTGGTTTATGTGTTGTATTTCTCATCTTACAGTATGTCCCCTCAAATATTTTTTCGCAAATATCTGTCAGGATGTCTCAAATATCAAATATACAGGCACACCTATATACAGTCTTATGCAAATGTTTAGGCACCCCTTGATAAATAATAGATTTTTTGTGATTTTTTAACACAGTCTCTCTTGGAAATTGAAAAAAAAAAATGACAATGTTTTCAGCAAACATTGGTGCATAGTTACTGTACTTTTTATGTCATACATTGAACAAAGATAAGAAAATAAATACATTATTGTGGCACTGTGTAAAAGTTTGGGCACCCTACATAATCAGTACTTAGTAACACTTCCTCTGGCAGATATCACAGCTTGCAAACACTTTTTATAGCCAGCTAAAAGTCTTTAAAATATTTTCTCCCATTCTTCCTCGCAAAAGGCTTCTAGTTCTGTAATATTATACAATTCATAAAATTTTTCAATGATGTTTAAATCAGGGGACTGTGATGGCCATTCCAAAACCTTCACCTTTTGTCTCTATGGTATTCCATATTGGATTTTGAGGTATGTTTAGGATCATTGTCCTGTTTTAGAAGCCATCCTCTTTTCAGCTTCAGCTTTTTTACAGATGATGTGATGTTTGCTTCCAGAATTTGCTGGTATTTAGTGGAATCCATTTTTCCCTCCACCCTTGCAATATTTCCAGTTCTATTTTGACTTCATCAGTCCACAGCACTTGTTCTGGTGCATACTTCTGACATTGGATCTTATGATGAGGATGCAGGTAAGTTTTTCTTCTGCTGACTCTCCCATGAAGGTCTTGTCTGTACAAGCATCGCTGCACAGTGGAACAGCGCACCACCACTCCTGAGTCTGCTAAATCTTCCTGCAGGCTTTTTGCAGTCAAATGGGGGTTTTGATTTGTCTTTCTGACTAGCGTACGAGCGGTTCTCTTCGAGAGTTTTCTTGGTCTTCCAGCTCTCCTTTTGACCTCCACAGTTCCCCTGAACTGCCTCTCTTAATTACATTTCTCACTGTGGACAACTGCAAGCTTTGCTATCTTCTTGTAGCGTTCTCCTGCATTGTGGGCATCAATAACATTCATTTTCAGAGTCTTACACAGCTGCTTAGAGGAACCCATGGTTGTTGAAAAAGTGTGTGCACAAGGTTTGAAGAGTCAAAGTGTTTGTAAAGCTTTGAAATTGGCATTTACCAATGGCAGCTGTTGCCATGAATCAGATCTAACGAGCTGATTAAGGTCTGAAACCTTGTAAAAAGAATCTGAGACTCTGGAACTCTTAGGGTGCCCAAACTTTTGCACAGTGACATAATAATGTTTTAATTAATTAATTAATTTTTTTGTCCAATTTATAGCATATTAAGTAACTATACATCAATGTTTGCTGAAAATGTTGTGCATTTTTTCCATTTCCAAGAGAGACTTTGTTAACATATTTTCAATTAAAAAATCACCAAAATCTGTTATTTATCAAGGGGTGCCCAAACGTTTGCATAAGATAGTATATATAGTGTGGCGGTTTACATTAATGCAGCCAATATAACTGGGAGCAAGACAATGACCAAAAGTCAACTGCCAGAAAAAAAGAAATATTTATCAGAGTAAGAAATGGTTTAAATGATCTGAACAGTTTGACAGCAAAGTGACCTTATTTCATTTTTACAGTAAAAATTAACAGGACAGGACAGTGCAGGATACAAAATATTGAAGGTCGTAGACTGGCCATGTCAATCCCCGGACTTTAACCCAACTGAGAGAGAGAGAGAGAGAGAGAGAGAGAGAGTAACAATTAATAATAATAATAAAAGGCTGCACTTCTATGCACTGGTATCAATTTCATGTATTTTCATGTTGTTGGTTGTGTTCATAGGCGAATTTTGTTTAAAGTAACTGGTCAGTCAATAAGACTGACTATTCTAAATTTTGACCCCTATTTGTCCATAAACTTAACCATAAAATTGATATAATTAAATGTTTTATTTGAGCAATCAACTGCTTTTTTTATCATCATACTGGGGAAGATCTTGACTGAAACCCCTAGTGAATTCATTAAAAATGATGCATGATCCTGCCCTTTGATCCTTCCTCTGCTCAGAACTAGAGATTGCTCGATATGAGTTTTTCTTTCTCAGTGCCGATACTGACACCTTGCCTATGAGTTAATATCGATGTCCATCCCATAATATTATAGAGCATCTAAATCCAATTTCTTTTTCAAAACTTTTTCATTTCTTACAGGATTGAATCTAATTTTTTTTCTCCGAGATGCAAGATCACCATTTTTACTGGCATCAGACAGGTATCATAATCATCTTGAGTATCAAACATTTATTTCTTACCCCCACATATAACAAATGCTAACAGAAATTTTAAGGTATCCAGCTTGGTGGGTTATTTTCAATACAAACCTATTACTACAGATGTTCAAGAAACTTTTTGCTACAGATACTCTACAGATGGTCATCCACAGATGTTCAATGATAAGTTGATCACCTATAGATTATCTATTAAACATCAACATATGTAAACTGGATTTTCTGTAATAAAATGAAATAAATTGGAAGTCTCTTTCTTCCCAGGCCTTGATGGCTCTGTGCACTACTACACAACTCAAATGTAATTTGAATGCCTATCCTGTACCACATCACCACTCACGCATGGCATTCCTTCAAACCTGCTGATATGATTAGCAATAGAACTGATTCAATCATCTGTCTATCTTTTATATCGGGTGTATCTATTGTAAATGTTGTTTCATGCATGTGGACTTATTTATTCACAGATTGAATAATGGATCTAGATGGTGTGTTGGCTCACTTATACTGGCAATGGGTTTTGGTGCTCTAGATACTTGCCTGCTGACATTTCTTTGTTTCTTTTTGTCCCTCTGAGTGTGTGATAACCTTGGACTCTATCTACCACAGCCACACATCCACTCTTGATGGCACAAGCAATTGTTTTCCTTCAACATTGACTGGCACAATTTTATGTTCTATATGGCATTTTCATTTTCATTTACATTGATTTATATTCACAATTGACAAGATTTGTACTACAATTACATAGAATTGCTACAAGGTTTTGTATGCACTTTTTGAGAATGATCATGTGCTAGAAGGAAGTACAGTATATAGGGACTACAGTATATTATAAATACAGTTCTGTGCATACAAGAACTAGAATTGTTTACTGTAATTATTAAAACCTTATTTATAAGTGGACAGTTTTCCTGTTAATGCTTTCTGTCATTATTACATCTGACTTGCTTATTAGGCATTTAGATCTAGACCCAAAGTTTTATATAGCTGTTTTTCCGGCAGTGAAAAATGTTGTAAAGTGCTCTACGAATAAAACTGAATCGAAATTAAATTGGGTTTAGAGCATTTTACACATGGTAGTAGTAGTGAGCATTGCCCTTCAAGGATTGGAATGTGGCACACATTGGTTATTTTCTTCTGTGCCGAAGCTTATTTGTTTTACTGCATATTTAATAACTTTATGCCCTTTGAGTAAATTAGTACACTAAAACTGAATCAAATGTTGGGTTTCCAGGTTACTTCTAATGGTCTCATAAATTTCAGTATTCATTTTGTTCATCTGTAATATTTGTGTCCTCTGTGCTTGTTTTTGTGCCCCAGGCTGTGAGAGTGGCTACTGGGGACCTCACTGCAGTAACCGCTGTCAGTGTCAGAATGGAGCCCTGTGTAACCCCATCACTGGGGCCTGTGTCTGCACGGATGGCTACCAAGGCTGGCGATGTGAGGACCCCTGTGAGCCTGGCTACTATGGAAAAGGTTGCCAGCTGCAGTGCCAGTGTCTTAATGGTGCCACCTGTCATCACGAGACCGGCGAGTGCATCTGTGCCCCTGGCTATATGGGTGCTGTGTAAGTAGCTTTTCAAACATATTAAATGCATAAATATTGTTTCCTATAACACCATTACTAGTGTTAACACTTTCATAGTGCAAATTTAGATGTTTTCATTTCAGTTTTTCTTTTTTCTTTGCTACTACAGCTGTGGTGTACGCTGTCCCTCCGGCAGTCATGGGACCCAGTGTGAGCAGCGCTGCCCCTGCCAGAATGGTGGAACTTGCCACCACATCACTGGAGAGTGCTCATGTCCAGCTGGCTGGACCGTAAGGCTACAATGCATGCAGCGGGTGAAATACTAAAAGTAGGGAAGTGACGAGGGAGATGAATCAAAGAATGACAGAGAGAGGAGAGGAAGAGGGATCAGGGGACAGAGGATGAGGGGAAAGGTTGAGAGAAATGAAGGAGAGGGGAATGAAGGATGACTGATAGAGGAATAGATGACATGAGACGGAATGAAACTGAGAGAGTCATGGAGAAAGGGTAATTGGGGGCTAAACTAGGGGTTAAATGAATATAGAGTTTTTGAGACAGGGGAGCAGTAGGGTAGAGACTGAGTGGCAGGGACACTGCATATGTGGAAATGTAAGAGTGAAAGAACTGCAAGCTATCGACAAAAAAAGGAAAACAATTGATACTTATTATTGGTATTGTAGGCATTATATATGTGTAATTTAATACTGTATATGCCAGATTAATTATTTTTGTGTAAATCTGTTATCTTAGTATAAGGCAAACACAACCTCAGACAAACAACATTACATTATAATTTTGATATAACTTTTCAATTATTTATTTAATAAATGCAAAGACAAAAAGACAAATCAAGTGTGCAATACTAAGTTCCCACCTGATTCAATAGCTTTGAGATTCACCTTTAGCAGCAATAACTTAAAGTAATCATTGACCCTATATGACTTTATCAGTCTCTCACATCATGGTAAAGGAATTTTGGCCCATTCTTCATTACAACACTGCTTAAGTTTATTTAAGTTTTTGGGAATTTGCTTGAGGTCCCACCACAGCATTTCAGTTGGATTGAGGTCTGGACTTTGACTAGGTCACTCCAAAACCTTGATTATTTGATCTTTCAGCCATTCTGATGTAGATTTACTGGTGTCCTTAAGATCATCATCCTATTGCATGACCCAATTTTGACCAAGCTTTAGCTTTCAGACAGGAGCCCTCACATTTGCCCAAAAATACTCTAATATACAGAGGGGTACATGGTCGATGACTCAATGACTGCCAGGCCCTGAGGCTGCAAAGCATGCCCAAATCATTAGCATGGTCTGACTTTTGGGAGAATGTGCTGGAATGTCCCCTCCTGGTAAGATTGGCAACTGTCATGACTGCTTGCCACTCATGTAATGTAGAATGTTGAACACCAAATTGTTTGGAAATAGATTTATAACACTTTCCATATTGATGTGCAGTGGCAATTTTTTTTTTCTAAGACCATAGGTTATGTCTTTCCCTTTTGGACCAGCAAACTGCCTAAACTTTTGCTTTTATATGGCTGCTGGTGATCAATTCATTAAGAGCTAATAATTAGCATCACCTGGCTGCAACTTAACCTCTTAAATCCTGTGGAAGCTGTAAAGTGGCATTTAGTTTTTTTTTTTTTTTTGCCTTAATTTTTGGTAATGGCATGGAGAAAAAAAAGTTACATGTTGTTGTTTTTCAGCTTGTATTTGCCTAATACTGAGACCTACTGTATATGTATACACACACACACACACACACACACACACACACACACATATATATATATATATATATATATATATATATATATATATATATATATATATATATA
>JAAGKR010000217.1:0-255670 GCA_011419295.1 Clarias macrocephalus | reverse complement strand
GAGAGAGAGAGAGAGAGAGAGAGAGAGAGAGAGAGAGAGTTGGTATGGCATATTGTTGTGGTTGGCACAGCAACAGGCATGATGCCAGACCAATCCCTGTGGTTTCCTCTAATTTCCCCAGTGCTCTACTTATTTATGCACCACCATGACTGGACAGGAGCTAGGCTCTCTGAACAGGCACCATCACTGACACATACCATGCTAGGTGTGTGTGTGTGTGTGTCTGTGTGTCTGTGTGTCTGTGTGTCTGTGTCTGTGTCTGTGTCTGTGTGTGTGTGTGTCTGTGTCTGTGTGTGTGTGTGTGTGTGTGTGTGTGTGTATTCCTATAACTGCCAACAATCTTCTGCCATAAATGAATAAATTCAGAGCTGGAAAATTCAGGGCTGTGCCCTAAACCCTGAAGGCTAGTGGGGCACACGATATATCTGAAATTAAAGCTATAGCTCATCACACTAACTGTGCCTAGAGTGTTTACCAAAGACCTTGTGCGTAATACAGTGAATGGTGTAAAAGCTGAGTAAATACTTTAATACAGTAAAGGAAGCTCTGGTTCTTGTGTCAGAGCTAGGAAAAGGCCTTAAGTTAAAAAAAAATAATAATTGAATAAACCTGTTACTCTTTCTTATTATAAGATTACAGTATAACTAACTATAAGATTATGAAACCTTTCTATAGACTTTTAGTTCTATTAACATATTATTTTGCTTTTGCACTAATTTCAATTTCAAAATGTAGCAACTGAATAACTACATTTTACATTTTACTACTATTATTTTACATATATTTTTTTATATATTATATACAGTGCATAAGTTCCCATAAACACACTCCACAAACCTGGTGGAAAGCCTTCCCAGAAGAGTTGAAGCTGTTATAGCTGCAGAGGGTGCGCTGACATCATATTGAACCTTATGGATAAAAAATGGGATGTTACTCAAGTTCATATGCTACTATAATACTTTATATTTGCTACATAGCAAGATAATGTATATACAGTACAGTATATACAGTGTATATACTTTTGTATATAATTTGCACATAGTTTTAGGTGGCTGGGCAATTTTTACACGAACCTGGCAGTCACTGCTTCCCAGGTTCTAGTTCAGATTCCAGTGAATGGAATACTGCATGTAGTCACTTTTTAGATCTCCATATTTTTGTGTGACTTCCCACTTTTTATACGATTATCCCACAAATGCATGTATGCGATAAAGAAAATTGCATTTCTGTTCCATGTGCATGGCTACATTGTTCATTCAAGCACATGCCAGTTTAGTATGTAACGACTAAGATTTTAATTGCATATAAAATAACAGCCTAGTAAATGCACCAGGAGCCAATCAATAAGATACCGTGTTTATTCAGAGACTGCATTAAGCACAGTACGATTTAAAGGGACCGCCTGTTAGTGCTTGAGGGAAAAGAATTGCAAAAGTATTTCTCCGTCTCACATTAGACACATACACACAGGCACACACACACACACACACACACACACACACACACACACACACACACACACACACACACACACAAGCACACACACACACATGTTCGTGTGCACATGATCACACACCCGGGGATTATTATGTGTTATGTAACTTTAATATTAAAGGCATCCTGCAGCCGCCTGTCCTAATCTAATCTGGATGACTATTGCCTTAGACAGAGCTCTACACTCACTGAGCACTTTTATTATGAGGAACAATGTAGTAATACTGTGGAGAGCCTCCCCATGCTCCCGCAATTCTTTGTGCTGTGGATTTCGCTGGATGTCAAAAACAACTCTTTGAGATACTCGTCCATGTTGACATGATTGCATCACCCAATTCTTGTTGATATTTCAGGTGCTCTTTTCATGCTGCAAATCTAGTGTTCTCAAACGTGCTCTATTGAATTCTGATTCAATGACTAGGAACAGGGGCATAGCACAGAACTCTGAGCCCTATACATAAGCAGTCTTATTGGACCCCCTTCCTTTCTTGATCCATATCACTTTTTAATTTTAGCTTGCAAGGGCCCTCCCGCTATTGGGTCCCTGGGTAGTCAGTCTCACTTTCCCCTGAAAATGTCGTCTTCCTGAATAGGATGGCCAATAAATAACATTGAACTCATTTTTATGTTTCTGAAAGCATTCATTTTGCTTTGTAACATGCTGCATTATCATGCTGAAAGGAGCCATTAGAATATGAGGAAATTGATGTCATGAAGAAATGCACATGATTATCAACAATACTCAAACAGGCTGTGATGTTCAAGAGATGTTTGGCTGACAGAAGTGGGACCTGGTGTGGTTTTCTGCTGTAATAGCTCATCCAAATCATAGTTTCAATATGATGTGCCTTCTGAGATACTTTCCAGATCATCACAATTGTATAGAGAGATTATCTGCATTTGGTAGCCTTTCTGTAAGCTTTTTTTGTCTGTCTTCCTCCATCGACATCTCTCTCATCGACAAGGTATCGCAGTCGGCAGAACTGCTGCTCACTAAAAGTTTTACCTTCACTGCAACATTCAACATCATACAGACTGCTATGTGTGAAAATCCCAGGAGATTGACATAAAAAAAATACTCATATTAGCCCATCTGGCTTGAACAGTAAGCCATGGTCAAAATGACTGAGATCAGATTTCTCTCCATTTTCATGGTTGATGTAAACAATATCCACAGCTGGCTCCCCGGATCTGCATGATTATCTGCACTGCGCTGCTGCTACACAACTGGATGATTGGATAATGGCTTAAATGATTAGATGTACAGGTGCTCCTACAAAGTGCTTCCAGAGTGTAGATTTTTTTTTTTTTTCAAAAATAAATTTTAAGATTCGGAATAATGTGAAAAGTAAATTAAGCATACTTCAAGCTTGAAGAGTATTGCCTCCAGCATAACTGAAGAACCGAAACTGACAGAACCCTTTAATTCATCAGAGGAAAGTATACATATTGTAGTTGTAGGCAATGTTTGCTGGGTTGGACTAGAATTAATAAAAACACAGCAAAAAAAAAAAAAAAAACAGCAATAGACACGTTGAATTATGTATTACAGGATGGATCGTTGTAAATCTTTAGCATCTCAAGTTTACAAAAATGGTAATAAAACAAACAAAAAAAAACAGTAAGTCTTAAACTGTGTTAATTTTTTCATTAAAAAATACATGTTACGGGTTAAGTATTAATTTAGCATGTTAAAATACTTTGCTAGTATTTTGCTAGTATAATTTTAAACACTCGCAGTGCAGACAAAGTATTTAGACACTTTCAAGTTTTCCTTTGTTATGTTTCATACTCATCAAAGCCCTAGAGGTCTGGCATTGCCTGCATGCCTTGTTGTTGTTTCAGGGCATTTCGGTTTGTTCAGAGACCCCAAAGGTGAAAAAAAAAATGCATTGAATTCAAAATGAAGCATTTTTAAAAATATATATATTTTTATACGAGTCTATACTAAAGACTTCAAATCTCAGTACACTCAAATAATATTTTCTCAATAATATCATATGTGTTTGTGTGTGTGAAAGAGAATCAGAGAATCAGGACTAAAAATCATTTATATTAATTCATATTTTTTCATCTGGGTTTTCTGATAATCTAAACAGAAATGATGTACAAATTATTGGAGCACAGTATCAGTACAAAATCATTGCTCATTGGTGGATTCCACAGAATGGGGAAAAGTCATGAAGTATTAGGCTAATAAAACAATGTTCAGTACTCAGGACCCCCAAACAGAATAAAGGCTATGGTCACTGTGACAACTCTATTGACTGAGCAACCCCGTAACATGGCAATAACCACTCACTGTCCAATCTATCCCGTCTGTGCCATACTCGTAGTACATCAATGAAGTCTATTAGAGGTGTTAGTTATGTTGTTAACTGGTCGATGCCATCTTTAATACCCTTTAGGTTCTTTCCATGTGTTGCTTCGAGCATGTTCTCACCAGGCTTATTTTTAGACAAAAGAACATTGAACATATAATTTTTTTCTGTCAAATAAATAAGAATGTTAAATTATATGCAAAAATCTTGGTGTACATCAGCAAAGGAAATTCAATGTTTAGATGACATGGACAATAATGTAGTATCAACATTGGCCCATGATACGATATCCAGCGAGTCCAAATGTCGTTAAATAGTTTGATTACTTATCGTATGTAACCCTGAGATACCAGAATAGTGGCAGGACTTCTCAAATTATGCCATCGAATTAGTCTGTCTTGTCTTGTTGTTGTCGCTCTTGGCTTTCCAGACCTAGGGCGATCAGCAATGGAACCAGTTGTTCAAATCTTCCTTGCAATGGTATTCCTGGCCATGCCAAACCATCTTGCAATGTCTGCTTGCATTGCACCAAGTTGAAGCATGCCAATGACCCTCTCTTTACTAGCACTGTCTAAACGGGTAATAAGAAGCTGTGAAGACAACATGCACAATCAGTATGATTTTCTTACCTTTTATACCAAGACATGTCCGCTGGAAATAATCATAGGTCAAATTTTGTGCATGTCACCCATTAAGAAGACCCGCATCAATAAAGTACTGCTCTACTGAGCGTTTTCTTAATATAACGAGGCAAACAAAGTTATGAATCAGATTTCGGGCTAAAATATAACATTTGAGACATAGACATGACTGAATTCCATTTCAGGTCTATACAGTATAATAATACCATTTTTTTCGTCCATGAGTATATACAGTATGCTCATCCTGTCAGCCTATGCATTTTCCTAAGGGACGTGATGGACCGGCTAAAAACGCCTTGTTCTGTAGAGGTTGCAGTAAAAGCATATCTGCGCACTCCAGTTCTGTTGTGCAGTGTACTTTCATCAGAAATTTCATCTGGTATTGCCTGAAAACATATCTGTTTAATCAGGCCCAGAGGGGCTCATTCAGGCCAAATAACATCTTGCATTGCATTAGATTGCATCACAAAAATGCCGGTGACCAGCCAGTCTGAATATACTTAGTATTTATTATGTACTAAGAACAACAACAACAACAAAAGTGGATAATTAGATGTTTTTTTGTCTTTTTTTTTATCATTAATGATTTAAATAACTTTTAAACTCAAATCTTTATCTTTAATCTTTAACCTCTAACTCTAGCTGTAACCTAATAAATATATATGTAAAAAAAAAAAACAACCTTTGTTCTGTTATGCTGTAGGTAGCTTTGGGTCTGTCTTCCTGTCTTAAGTGGAAAACATTACAAGTTTACTCTGACTAAACACTTTTATCCTATGATGAATCATTTCTATCCTCATGAGAGTGCTCTCTTCCAGGATGATAATGTCCTCATCGACAGAGCACGAGGGCTCATTGAATGGTTTGATGGGGCTGAAAATGATGTAAATCATAATCTATGACCTTCACAGTCACCAGATCTCGACTCACTTATACATTAAAGGGAGCTTTTGCACTGATGTGTTGGATAGCACTCTCTGCTGCTCTGCTCCCTAATGCCATTACTAAAACATCAACTGAAGGAGTAACTTCTGGATGATGAAGACTGCTGTTCATGGTGCTCCAGTGCAGTTCAGGGACTTTTTGAATCAATGCCAAGCTGTTCTGATGACTTGTGATATGCCAAGGCCTTATTTTGTTTGTAGAATTTTGCATAAACATCATTTGCTGTAGGTGAGCACATATCCTACAAACGATAGAACAAATGTGGCCTTTTATCCCGAGACCTAAATTTGAAACTAGTTGTTTTGTATTTGGATGAAAAAAAAAAAGTACGGTTCTGTCCCATTGTTGATTACCAGCTGTCTTCAAAGATCTAGATAAATTATTACTCTGTTTGCTGGCATCTTCTAACACTACTAGTGCATTGGATTTCATATTGGATCAAAAATAACCTCTTGGTCTCTTGGGCAACCAGTACATGCTGACGGCCTGATGGTGCAGCCAACACTTTCACTGGTTCAGGACTGCATGGTGTACGGTGATCCCGAGATGACTTATTTGCAGTGACGGGAGAACATTATATGACAACTCTAATGTCAGAGATAGGGAGAACATTTCACAACCAGCTGCTTAAGAAAAGACTTTCGGGACTGGCAGTTTCACACTCATTCTAAGAATGTCTGGAATCTCTCTATACAAGTCGGGTTTGTGGGTGTGTACATGTGTGCTTATGTGAAACCTGTTGAACCTGAAATGAGATGGGAGATGTTTTGCATTAGTTAATAGTTATGGGATTCTAACCATGTTTGTTCAACCTGTCTGGGAAGAAGCGCCCTTCCTATGGCTATGAATAGACCACACTCGTAATTTGTTCTCTGTTAGTCATAGGTGGCCATGCCTGGCATTTGATAACCGATTTGTCGAGTTAGCTGATGTTTTGCGGGGTGCGTTCAAGTCCAACCTAGACTTGTGACAATGTTTTAATGAATGAAGGCCGTCAACTGATTGACATTTACAGAACGTTTAAAAGAATCCTGGCTGTGGTGGCTCAGAATGCACTACAGTTGGCCTAGTGAGCATTCAGAGAGTGGAACACATAGACGGAAAACTTGTTACCAACTTGTGGAAGAGCCTCATCTGTCGGTGGGAACTGTACACACCATCATTCATGCACACCAATTGCATATTATAAGAACTTGGATGGGAGATATTGACACATTCCCAGTACAATCCTGACCTCGCTCCAAGAGATTTCCACATGTTTGGGCCATTTAAGGCGTTCCTGGGAGGTCAGCATTTCAGGCAGTCCAATCATGGCTCCAGTGTACTTGGGAAACTTTCTGCCATGATGGTATTCAGACTATGATAAGTGCATTAGTATACTGTAGCAGGGGACTATGTAGAGAAATAATGGTAGTTTTTCTTCTTATAATAATCTTCTTTTATTCTGCACTTTATTCAAAAGTCCTGGTTTGACTTGAACTCCCCCATTGAACACCCACGGCTGCTGCGTTTAACGCTTATTGGAAATATCATTGCATGGTAAACCTCTCATGATCCTCAGGCTACAATTTCATCACATGGCCTGACACTCACCTGTGGACAATCAATGCAGCTCAGTGTTACTGAGTGTCTCCCCAGCAACGTGTTCACCACTTTATGTGCTTGTATTGACTCATTTGGTTGTCCATAGTCTTAGTCTAGACAATTGTCTGGTTCTAATAGAAGTAGAAAACCTGGCACACAAGTGCTATGAACAGAAAAGTGTTCCCCCTTATTTTGGAAGATCACAAGTTTGAATAGCGGCAATACCAAAGGCAGAAGGACGCCATACTCTCTCCCTGACCCGTCACTCAGAGCGACACGTCCGTCCCATCCTCCCCAGTTTGTACCTGTCTTGTGACGTTATCGAGTGGCTGAGATTTGACCAAATTGACGGCGCATCCACTTGCATCTGTTCCATGACAGAAAGTGTAAACGTTAGCATTTAAAGCATAAGCGCCAATCTGCTGATGCTGTATGAAAACATATCCTTGTCACCAGCTTGTCAAGTAAGAAAGTCATTATCAAAAGACAACCGTGAATTTAAAGGTTGGAAATGTCATTGTGTTGTTTTTCTGTCACCGTGTGAGCCAGTGATGTAGAGCTGGAAAATTACCTGTGCTTCTTACTCCCCATAGCGATGAACATGCTCTTTTGGAGCTGACATTCATTTACCAACAAGATCCCAGCTGGAGGCAGTGGCATTTTGATCTCTCTTTGCTTTTCTCCATTTCGCTTCATTTCTCTCCCCAAAAACGTGTTTCTTCACATTCAAATCATTTCCACCATAATCCTGGACGGAATATGCTGTTCTTCTGACCTCTCCTTGTCATGCTTTTGCATCGCAATGACAACATGTACTCCGTACTGTATGTATTGGCGGTTTTATGGGCTGATCTGTCAACTATGAAAAACTATTATAAACTATCATAATGCCATATTTTTCTTGTGATTTGCAAGGATACTGACAGAAAAAAGTGAGACTGTAGCTAAAATAAAGTAGCATATTGCAAAGGCTGTAATTTCTGCCCTCCGGACATGTCTAACACAACCTGGCTGTCATCACACGGAGAGTCTGACTCATCCTGGTGCCCCACTTCTGGTTGGAGTTCTCGTCGCACAGAGGCATCTGGTTGCTTCTGAGCATTGCTGCATACAGTATGACCTGCTTATGGGTTCTTGGGGGGTCCGAGGTTCCTGATCTGATCAAGTCGAGGGCGCGGTGGCAAGGAAAAACTTCCTGAGATGACGATAGGAAGAAACCTACAGTAGAAACCTTGAACTAGCGCCTCGTTGGGCGATACCGATTTGCAGCTAATTATTGAGTGACTGTAATCATAAGTCAATGGATGGATGATTTCTAGCCATACATTTCTACTCCTATAAAACTGCTGTCCAATGTTACAGCGCTATAGGAATAACAACGGAGCGAACGGAATACTCACCAACAGTGCTATACAGAACTTGCGTATGTGACAGATTTGCTACGTGACAAAGAATCCTACAGTACAGATGCAGGTAACGTCGAACCCCAGGACATCTGAATTCAAGTGAAGTGAGTGGCTATGTTGAGAATTGCTAGTTGTTACAGGATTAGGCTCAGGGCTTGAAGCTGGCAGCGTGAGCCGGTCACGTAATTTTTAGTGCCGTTGGTTGTGAAAAGGTCTTATCTGTAGCACCGAGCTATACAGATGTGTCTAAAATGACATGAAAATGGCGGTTAAAGCACCCGGTGCCACAGGCAACATGTCTCATAGTTGAGGTGAGAAAAATATAGCATGCAAACCTCAATGGAATTTCTGTTGACAGAGTGAACAAGGGCAGCACGAATGACCCAGAGGAGCTCGAGCTACTCTTTCTCTCTCTCGCGCGCGCTCTCTCTCCTCAATCTTGTGGCGAAACTCGTACTTTTTCCATTGAGCCATCAGCCTCTACCGCTTGATCCAATGTGACAGGACACAGACATGGTCTCTAGCTTTCCACTTCAGCTGTGTTCTCTCTCTCTCTCTCACCCTCACTCACTTTTGCGCTCTCTCTCTCTTTCTCTCTATATCATTTTTCTTTTCTCCGACATTGCTTTCACTCAAATGACCTCTATTCCTTTCAATTGAATGCCATCCTTTTTTGCTTCACTGAGCTAGCTGTTGTGTTCAAGGACATGTAAGATTCCTTCATTCTTTATTTCTCCTATTGTGTGTGTGCATGCATGTGTGTATGCGTGCTTGCGTGTGAGCACACGCATGTGCAGGCATGTATATATTTCAACGCTTGACCAATATATTCACACCCCACTCATAGTCGAAAGATCTTTTTGTGTGATGTGTGGTATGCGAGATGTGTGTTTGTGCGTGTGAGTGTGCGTGTTGCTATGGGTTACAGGTCCAGGGGTGAGGCAGAGGGCAGTGGTGTTGAAAGGATGAGAGCTGCGTTTTTTTGGTCTGTTTGTGTGCACATGCTTGTGTGTACAGTGCATGTCCCTTTATATGATCGTTCGTTCTTTGTTTAGATGAGAACGCCCATTGGTGTTCCAGTGAGGATGAATTACAATCAGATTATTTTCCTTTAAACTGCTGAAAAAATGTTACTCATTACTCTTATGCTTTTTTTTTTGCACGGCCCGATTGTAGTGGGATGGAGAGTGTGAGTGTGGACAAGTTTATGCTCAAAATAGGCTGTACAGTGGTGGCAAAATGTATTAAGACGACATATGGCATGTATTCTAGTGTTCCCTGGGCACAAAACAGGTGATGTTGCTAATTAGTTCTAGCCTATCTGGCTGCAGAGTTGTGCTAATTAACTGAAAAACTAGTGAAAAACTGACTGTGACACTGAGAGTCAGCTTCTGGAGACATGGCCTGGGTCATCTCCAACCCTAGACCATGCAGAAAAATGTCGGACAATGATGCAGAAGGCAGTAGCGGTCATGAAACTGTCTCGGGTACATGATCTTCAGGAAGCAACAAAGCAGACCTGGATTGATTGAGTGACACCAGACATCTTTTTGATACTATACCCATTTGGATCCAGCAGGTTCTGAAAAAGAAACACTTTAATATATATATAGATACAGTAAAATATAAATATGAATTGTTTTATAGCAATTTCATTCCATAATAATAATAATAATATATATATATATATACAGTATTAAAGAATTTCCTTCTTCACATTTAACAAACACACATATTAACAATGCAACTTATGACCGCTGAAAAAAATATTTATACCAACCTTTATATTATTTCATTACACTGATCATCATTGGTCACCTGCAGATTCCAGTTCCCCAGTCAGCTTTCCCTTTTCATATGACGAGTACCAGCTGTGAAAGTTGAAGGCTAACACCTGCTTTCTCGTGACATGGGAAACCAGCCAAGCACATCTTTTCAGGCCGCTACTGCGTCACAGGGTAGCGTACTGTAACATGCAGGAAATCACTGTCTGCCATCTTCCACATACATGAGCCCAACACAGCCCACTGATTGGCTAGTGTCACTGTAAATAACAGCAAAGAGAGCTCTTATACTCTTAAACAACCGGACCAGCATGAACAATTTTGCTCCTTTATTGCGTCCAATCATGGAAAGCTTATGACCTCTTCATGGTAGGGTGAATAACTTTCTGCTCTGCCACTTAGGAGCTGTGATGGTTTTTTTTTTTTTTTTTTTACATTTTAAAAGCACTATTTAGCCCATGTTTCATGAGCTCTATCTATCTAGGGTATTACATAATTGCCTTGTAGACCTGATCTGATGATCTGATATTCATCCTCAGCAATATATATATATATATATATATATATATATATATGATGGAAATGCAATTCAATAAACATTAGATTAAAGGAAAAAGTAATGTTTGAGTCTTTTTTACACATTCTGGTGGATCTCCAATGTTCTCCTCATGCTTAGTGGGTTTCCTCCAGGGTCTCCGGTTTAATCACACATTCCAAAGACTGCTGATTAGGCTAATTGGCGCTTCCAAATTGCCCAGACTGAGTGTTTGAGTGAGCATGTATGCCCTGTGATGGACAGACGTCCCGTCCAAGGTGTGCCCCTGGGAGAGGATGCAGGCTTCCTGCTTTGCTATACAAGGATGAGCAATAAAGAGAAAGAGTGTGTGATGGGAACCCATAGATAGATTGTATATACCAACAACAACAAAAAAAAACTCCCTGTTTTTTGTTCTTTCTTTCTTTTTGTATTGACCTAAACAAGCCAGTTAGCTCCTCTACCCAATGTGACCTCATATACATTAAGGATGCCCTCTGGTAGGGTGTTCCTCAGCAGTAGCTTATTTATATAGACACTGAATTGGACCACATTTTTAAGGTATGGGGTATAAAAAATGATATTATCTTAGGGATATTTCAGGGACAATTAACAGACACACTGTAGGGGGTCTCTAAGACCAATTTTTAACTTGTCAAAGAAATAGTAAAATATAGGACATTTTAAATAAGATTAATAAGTAATCAGCATTAAAACTACTCATCTAGGAACTGCTTCAGAACTTCTGGCTGCTGGGATCATCTTGTTTAAAAGTGAACTGCCAGTAGACATGCAACTCCATTTTTCATTAGTGATTCCTTTTCTCACTTCTCTGGGTTTTTTAGATGCTCAGCTTAAAAGCACTCATCTTTTTCAGGCTAATGGGCAACGACAGCAGCATTTTGATTGCTGCTGTCACGCGGACGCGCGCGCACACACACACACACAGTCTTGGACAGAGCTGTTCTCAGTAGTGAATCCCGAGGCAGGGCTAATGGTGAGTTTCAGAGTTAGAGTTTTACTATCACTTGTATTTAGTGTACATTTCAGTACGCCTTGACGACGCGACCATATTGAATTTTACAGATTTTTTTTTTATATACACTTTCTTACAGACTCAACATGATGTTCAAATAATCATAAAGAAAGAAAAATGGTACAGAGGATGAGTTGAGGCCACAAAAAAAAAAAAAAAAACCCAAAACACCTCGCTTCATTTGATGATCCTGGCTTTAGAGCATTGTCATTTTCTGGGTAATGAAACGTCACTTCATGGGACTCGTTTCTGAAGATTAAACCAAGAGTTTATTTATTTATTTATTTATTTTTTAAAACCTGAATTTCAGTGCACAATAGATTTCCAAGCTCACTGTAGTGATGTTAAAGCGCCGTTTACACGCTTAATTTCTGTACCACATATCAGCAGAAGGGAAATGAAGTCTCATTTCTTTATACTCCTCTAAATTCTCCAGATCCACTGCAGCCCAGTCTAGGGGAAAACACTTACTGAAGATGAATCAATCAATCAATAGACACACAAATACAATGGAAAGTTGTAGTCTAGTTTTCCATAAAGTTTCGAGCCCTGAGCCATAGTCCTGAAGAATAGGTTTCATGATGCTCTTTGAACAGAAATGTGCATAAAGTAGTTCAAAGCTCAATATATTTGCCATCGACAGAGCATGCCTTTAAAGCTTTCAGCTCTGCACAGCGAGTTTAAAGCTATTTTTTTTTAAAGCTAGTCCTTAGTCTCCATCATTCATATGTTTCAAAGAACTTGCAGAGTCGGTAAAACTACCCATTACTCCTGAGGTAGTCAGTGCACAGCAGCAGCAGCAGCCTTGTTGCTATACTGTCATAGTGGTGTCTTTGTGAATAGTCTTTATTAGATAAACTTAATTTTCCTTGTTACTGATTGCTCCTCCTACTGATGTCCAAACCCACCTAGCTCAAAAGCTTTGTTGCGTCTGCAGATAAAGTTGGCTTATAGTGTCAGCCGTGAGTATTTCTCTCCGCCTGTCCTCTGCAGCAGGACACAATTGATCTGTTTACAGCTGTATTGACAACAAAAGAGCAGCCTCAGAGACTAGTTTGACTGTAACTGCAAATACAGCTTTTGTTCTGTTTGTTTTTTGAGACAAACTACAGTAGTAATATGCGTGCATCTCACTTAAATGTAAACCTGTGCAGTCCCATTGTGTTCTCCTGTCTCATTTCAGTTGTGTTTTTTTAGATACTCGCTAGAAAAGGCGAGGCGTCATAGAGGATGGATGAGGTATTTCATCAAATTTTATGGCTGACGTTTTTTTTTTTTTTCTCCCTTTGATCCTTTGAGTGCTGTTGGTTGAGGGGTGGGGCGTCCTTGGATCGTACTTGTTTGTCCAGAGCATTCCGTGGGTGTCAATCAGATTGAGGTCTGGAGAATTTGGAAGCCGAGTCAACAACCTTGAACTCTTTGCCCACTAAGCCTCATACAGGGCAGGCTATGATACATAGGGTGTTCTGATACCTTTCTGTCCTAGCCACAATTGATTTCTGTCAGCAATTTGTGCTTCATTGGCTTTTCTGAGGGACCTGACCAGGCGGGGGGCCGGCCTTCGCTCCCCACAGCCATAGATGAGCCGTGGGTTCCCATGGTCCTGTCTCCAGTTTACTGGTATATAACTGATAACTGTTATTCAGTGTACCTGGTGGTGGTGGTAGTGTTGTAGTTGAAAGTTGAATTATATCATATTAACGTAAGCACTCAGAGCTTTAAGTATTTCGTTTTTATGTAGCTTGCTACTGTAGGTTTAAATGTTATATTTCTATTGTGGCAGGTGTTTCCTGTATACCAATGTTACTGTGGAAAGGTGCTTTTTTTGCCCTTTCACATTGCCTTATTCAGCAGCAGCTAAACATCAAGCCACCATACTCTACATTCAGAACCCCGATATTGTCCTGATTAACTTTTATTGAACATATCAAAAATCCTTAATTAACAGCATACAGTGATGAGCTAAAACTAGCACACCTGAGACCAGTTAGTGTCCATAATGACCTCTGTCCACCACCACACCACAACTCACTTACTCATCATTTATACCGCTTAATCCTGTATTCAGGGTCACGGGGGGGCCCTGGAGCCTATCCCAGGAGGCTTAGGGCACAAGGACAGGGTACCAATCCATCGCAGGGCACACACACATACACACTCACACACTAGGGCCAATTTGGGAATGGCAATTAACCTAACCTACATGTTTTTGGACTGTGGGAGGAAACCGGAGTACCCGGAGGAAACCCACCAAGCACGGGGAGAACATGCAACCTCCATGGACACAGAGACGGGAATCGAACCCGGACCCTGGAGGTGCAAGGCGACAGTGCTAACCACTACACAGCAGGTCCACAATGTAGAAAAAATTACAGTTTAGTATTACCACTAATTAGTAGATGTAGCCCATATGTAAAAATAAATACATAAATAAAATAAATGTACAAATTACAATATACAATTATGTTGTTTAATAAATTGACAATTCACACAATATAACAGACACCAGCAAACCATGGCAAATCAAGACACTAAATGATACTCATGCATAATGTCACACAACCTGAGAAAGATATTAAGCGTCATAATGCTCAACCCAAAGTATGAGTTATACACGAGTTATACAAAGGCCACTGCATTGTCACAATCTTCAAGGAGATGAAAATTTTTGAAGGGAATCTTTTCTGGCTGCTTGCTGTATGGAATGGGGACGGGAGCAGGTCACGGCCTGGGAAAAGATTTTTCTCACCAGCTACATCAGTCTTCTCTTGTGGTGGATAGTATCTGAAGGTAAAAGGTTAGCCATGTTGATCAACTAATGGAACCTGGGTGTACTGTACGATAATATAACTGTCTGGCTGATTTTGTTAAAATAAAATAAAAAATTGTAATGGAGTTTAGTCATTACTAACTAACATATCTATACTGTATTTGTATGTAAAATATACAGTAATACATAGTTGATTAATTGAACACATGGTTGATTAATAGAGAACTGGGTCCTTTATTTTTGCAATTGTAAAGCAGAAATTTTAAATAATTTCACAGGTGTGAAACAGACTTGCGATGGTAGCCAGTGGAGGGGGCCGCATTACCTGCAGCACAAAAGTGGTCTACAACATACAACTGTATATATGACATTTAACACAATATTTAGATTTATTTCATCTTCCCCCTCTTTGCTTACTGTGGTTTAAAGTGCCTAGATATTAACTACATCTGATAAAATGAGCATTAGTTGTTAACTCGGTGCAAATTTAACACAAAAGGAGTCTTTTTTACAGAAGTATACATCGTATTCCTACTAGAGTGAATGTCTAATTAGCACCTGCACTTTGCATTAGCGTAGCAGTTCACATTAGCCGAGTGCACTTAGGCCACTGGCATGTAATTGGGAGAGCGTGGGTGGCTGTTTGTTCATTCACAGGTAGAAAAGCAGCTAGTGCCAGATAGTAATAGAAGGCGGCTGACGATTAAACAGGAATAGCCGCATGGCCGGGGTGTCGGATGGATTAGCCAAAAGTGATGTCAAGCTAGGAGCGAAGTAATCAAGCTGCCACATCCTCTCTCGCCATGGATATCACACAGTCCGTGTGTATCTCGTTCGGTTGCGTGATTTCGCACTGACGCATATTTGCCTTAGTGATTGGGATCAAGGCAGATTTCAAGCTGTGTCAGGTTGTGACCCTGTGAAATATTCCTCTTTAATGTTGCTTATATAGATAATGAATGAACTGTCTACTTGCATGAAAGCGTAGAGCTCCAGATGTGCACGTGCCTGCGTGTTTGATTTATTCTTTCTTTTTGTCAAATAAATGCCTGAAAGCAAACCTGTTCTATCCTCAAAGGACTCTCTCTCTCTCTCTCTCACACACACACACACACACACACACACACACACACACACACACACACAAAGATGAGGTTGTCTTGTAGGAAAGCTTAAATCTATTTTTATCTTTGAACTGCCTATCATTTCCTCTATCTCCATAACCCCACATCTGCCCTGTTCTCTCATCAGCAAGCCTGTGGGCTCTCTGCACACAAGCTAAACAAATGCCCATTTTAATCAGAGGTTCAGCTTCACGCTAGCAGACCGTAAAATCTTTGTTTGTGTTTGTGCGCGTGTGTGTGCTGCTTTCGCAAATTGATGTCAGCGTTTATAGGCTTGATGTAGGTAGTAACACTCTGACCTTCACCGCCATGTGCATAAATATCCCTCCAACCCGTTTTTTTTTTCTTTCTCGCTGTGTTTCCCCATTGTGGTTGTTGTTTTTTTTTCTTCTCTCAGTCTCCTGCAACTCTTTCTCTCCTGAATGTTTATAAGTGTGTGACGTTGTCTGGAGGGTTCTAAAAACCCTGCCTATGTGAATAAGTCTAAGCCTGAATAAATCCATTTCTAAGCTCTGGATTTCGGATGCACAGTCGGTTCTATCAAATACGCAAATGCCTTTGGAGCTCCATCTCTCTCTGTTCCATCATGCGGATTGTGTGTCTGTCTCTCTGCATGACTATCTGTCTCTATCTGTGCGTCACTTTCAATCCACATTCACACACACCCGTGCACACACACACACACAGTTAAAACATAAGCAATTCCTTTCTACCTACAGATAGTCATTAAGCAAAATGCTTAACGCTCCCTTGCTTAGGATTTTCTGGTTCAAATGAATTATAAGAGAGTCTGTGGAGAAAAATACAGTATAATCTTATGTTCCCGAATTGCACTGAGATGGCATGCCGATTCTGCAACATCAAATCACTCACAGCAGTGTTGGATCAGACTTGGTGTGAAATTTGTATGCATATGATGTGCGTCAGCTCAGTCACGTCAAACATCCTCATGTCCCAACTTAAGGCATTAAAAAACAGTCTTCGACAAAGTAAGTGTCAGGAGCCACAGCCAATCAGGAGAGGCAGAGTAAGATAGTGCAAAGGAATAAACAACGTGAACCTGAGGACTGATCGAGCTTTTAGTTTTTTTTCACTCGGCACAAGACAATTATTTGTTCTCAAATTTAGAGGAATGATGGATGATAGTTTATATGTGCTGTGAGCTTTGTACTGTTGTAAACTGGTTGAGCTAGAGGGACCATGATAGCCGTTTTGTGAGTAATGAGAAGTGTTTGCGAGACGTTTTCTGTTTCAGACGGCACGGGCAGAAAAGTCACACACTATTCCGTAGGACGTCCTTTTGCTTTGATTACAGCCGTGGCGTAGTTTCCATAAGCTTATGCAATGTCACAACAATTATCTTCGTCCAGAGTCGCATTCATTCCTCCCCAAGATGTTGTATTGATGATGGGAGAGTTCGGACCGCTGCGTAAAGCCTTCTTAAGCACAACCCAAAGATTCTCAATGGGGTTAAAGTCTAGACTCTGTGATGTCCGGTCCAGGTGTGAAAATGAGGTCTCATGCTCCCTGAGCCACTCTATCACCATTTGAGCCTGATGAACCATCATAATCATTGCAGTAATTATCCAATGAAAGTCTTTATTTGCTTAGTTAAATCCAGGTGGTGACAATTTTTGGCCAGGAAGTGTATCAGACATGAGCTCTTTGCAATTTGTGGTTTCCACCCATGTGGGTTTTAGTTCTCTTTGGAGAAAGGAAAAACACAGATTAGCTAATGCAATACCAAAGAACAGGAAATTTAGCCCAATACACTTATTCCCAAATCTCTCCCACTCTATCGAGCGACACAAGGCACGCCTGAGTTACGATTAATCAAGCCCCCTTTTCGCTCTGTGGACCTGCCTGATCCATCCTGATGCCCCACTTCTGTTTGGTGTTCTCACCACTTATAGACCACTCACTGCTGCTCAGGATATGGCAACATACGGTCTACTTATAGATACACGTGACTCCTGAGAGCGGTTCCACTTAGAAACCATAAGATGACTTTGGACTGCGTTTGATCCGAACAGTTTCACTATGATTATGACTGCCATGATTATGGCTTATGACTGCAGTCTGATATTTTTTTGACTGAAATTGCCATGACTAGTTTTTTTTTTTATTTTTTACCCAAGTCTCCATCAGTGAACGGTTGGTAACCTCAACAAAGTGGACCTCATGTTAACTGAAATGCATTTCCTGTTATACAATCACACTTTAAAGGAAGTAAATACAGAAAGGGTTTATTTATGGCTGCGTTATCAGTAACACCCAAATGAAGAAGGTTTCTTCAATTATGGCGTGGCAGGGAGTTTTTCCTTGCCAGCGCCACGTCTGGCTTGCTCATTAGGGACAAACTATACATTTATACTCAAGCTATACATAAAAAAAATTAAAAAATTTAATCTGCAAAGTCCAAAGTTGCTTTGTGACATTATTCATTGTTCCGAGTGCTCTGCGAATAGAGTGAAATTGCTTTAAATGATCCCAAACCAGAGGTGCACAGAACATCGAGGAAAGCTTCCCCACTCAGTTTTCTCCAGATCATGCAGCTTGCTGTGAGATGGGCATCCTTTTCCCCTTCAACCAGTGTTTATAAATTATCTAGCTAGTTAAGGCTAGGTGAATAATTCATTCTGTAGTACATGCATTTTTTATGCTACAAAAGAATGAACACTGTAGTATGTAAGAGGTGCATGTGCACTGCTGCTGAATCAGGCGGTCTGAATGAGGGATATCCAGCACTTGTTGAGAAGTTTGTTTGCTTTTTTCATCTGTTATTCTGGTGTGTCACAATGTGTACAATAAAGTTATTTGATTCTCATACTGTAACACTCCCTCATTTGCTCACTTACTCATTCTCTGTATAAGTTTTATCCTGTACAGGGTCGTGGGAGGCGTGTAGTCATAGCACTCCCAAGAAACCGATCAAGTCCTGAGTACTCAGGCTCTCTTCCAAACTGCATACTGCCAGACTATACTGAATGCCATAGCAGAAATCATGTTAAAATGTTTTTTTTTTCTGTAAATAGTTTGAAAGAGCGAGAGAGAGAGAGAGAGAAAGAGAGAGAAAATCTCACATTCTCTGGTTTTATGCTTGAACTTTGCGTGCATGAAAGACGGAGAGAAAATGATAAAAGAAAAAAAAAAACAGGCAAAGGGAAGACAATAATTCCACCTGATTGATTGTACTTGATGGTGCAACCACAATCCTGGAGGCATTACAAAGTGAAAGGACAGACTGTATTCAGGTTAGATTGATATGTGAAATACATTTTATGCGAGAATTTGTTCAATGCTGTTAAGGCCGTTGTCCTTGCTGTATCGTTTACAATCGCTTTCTGCACCCTTCGAACAAGTTCCTCATGCACCACATTCTGCTATGATTGAATAATGGAGAAAGCTGTGACTAGTGTCCTATATGGAGACTGCTTGGATGTCTGCAAGGAGCCATAATAACCTCTGGGTTACAGCACATTACATTGATGAATACTGCATTTTGAACACCTGTGCTGAACCGCACACAGCGTCTCTACTGAACCAGAGTGTTTGTCAGTGATTTAGAGCCAAATCCTACTCAAAATTCCATTCCGAAAAAAATTCCAATGAATTTCCCATTACTCAAAGAGGGCTTGATGTGCGGCCATAAAGAGGTGTGGCACAAGACCTGATCTGATATGACCAGAAAGAAAAATCTCTTCAATCATCAATTTTGTATTCATTTATTTCTTTTTTGATATTCTAGACTTAAGATGTTTCATTTACTAAGATTGTATTTCTTGTGTTTGCTACTAAACGCTATCAAACTTTGCACCAAGACAGGAGTGGAGGAAATGGTCGACCATAGTGCTGTACTAAAGCTCGGGACATAACGGGGCATTTGCAAGTTCAGTAAGGAAAAGATAAATGTGTTAATAATTGAAGTTATTAAATGAATACTCTCATTTCGGAATAAGTAATCGGTGTGTAGGCCATTAATACAGCTCATACGTCTATTAGATTTAATCTAATGAAAATACTTTGAGCAAAATAATCTACTTGATATAAAAGTGTGCAATCAAATTGTTTTATTTATCATGGGCTCGACTGCTGCTCATGTAACATAAAAAAGCATCAGTGTCATTTAATGAGCTTTTTTTTTTTCTTCAATAAATGTGAAGCATTTCTACTAGTTAGTCACACATGTACAATGATTAGTGGTTGCCAGATCTCCACAATAGGTCCCATAGGCAATCGGTATCAAAGAATGTAGATTTTCTGAATAGTTGTTTCTCAACAGTAAGGAAGTGGCCTTGAGTCATCAGTTATCGTACATTTTGGCCTTAATAAAGAAAAAATTTGAAGAAAAAAGGTTTGCAGTCCAAACATATCTGAAATCTAAAATCTTCAAACAACTATGAGGCTTTTAAACATCAGTTTTTTTTGTGGTCCATCCACTGTTTATTATACAGTACAGACCAAAAGTTTGGACACACCTTCTCATTCAAAGAGGCTGAATTTTTATTATGGCAAGAAAAACACAGCTAAGTAAAGAAAAACGAGTGGCCATCATTACTTTAAGAAATGAAGGTCAGTCAGTCCGAAAAATTGGGAAAACTTTGAAAGTGTCCCCAAGTGCAGTCACAAAAACCATCAAGCGCTACAAAGAGACTGGCTCACATGCGGACCGCCCCAGGAAAGGAAGACCAAGAGTCGCCTCTGCTGCGGAGGATAAGTTCATCTGAGTCACCAGCCTCAGAAATCGCAGGTTAACAGCAGCTCAGATCAGAGAGCAGGTCAATGCCACACAGAGTTCTAGCAGCAGACACGTCTCTAGAACAACTGTTAAGAGGAGACTGTGTGAATCAGGCCTTCATGGTAGAATATCTGCTAGGAAACCACTGCTAAGGACAGAAAACTCTTAGAATGAGAAGGTGTGTCCAAACTTTTGGTCTGTACTGTGTATATATATTGTATATTAGATTAGTTTTTTTTATTTGTTTGTTTGTTTATGTATTTATTATGTATAGATTGAGCTATTTTAGTTGTAGTACTGTATGCCATGTTAACACTCCGGAAGAAACAACATTCTGTTCCAGTGTACTGGAATTACATGAGGAATGTAACAAAATGACAAATAAGGAAGGACAAAACGCACTTTTGTGCATTAACTGCAAGCTTGAAAAACCTCAGAGGATCATGCATGGTGCTAACGTACAACTGGTTTGGAAAGGAACTATGCAAAAAAAAACAGTAATCGCTAAGTGCACAAAGTCTAAAACAATGCACGGAATTTGTAAAGAAGTACAGTTTCTATTTCTCTATTCATTCTTTTCTCATCTACTTCGAAGTGGCAAAACATTTCCTTGAATTTCCACTGGGGCTGGCTCCAAAAGCAACTCAATCGACTGTAGACCCTGATGACAAATTGCCAACTTTACACCAGAAATAAACACATTTAAAGCCTGGTACAAAAAAAAATTAATAAATTATTTCAATAGCTAGATGTCCTATTCATGGTAACTGAATTGTTGAATTGTTAAATGTTTATATAACACATCAGTTAAAATTTAATTAAGCAACAAATTTATGCATAATTAGGTTTGTTGCCTATGTGAATGTCAGCTTCAATGTGGGCATCAAACTGTTAACTGTCTGCTATGCATCACTTTAGCTAACCAGCAAACTGCAATTGTTATAGTTTAACTTACCACAAGAAATTTTGGAGTTGATGTGGGACTCCAATGTGTAGGGTATGAACGATTGAGTTATAAAAGTACTACAGTATACAAACGCTCTGTGACATCACCCACAGGTTCCAAAGAGCAGTTTTGCAACTCAAATGTGGGCGCTCTGAAGTCTCCATCTTTCCAGGAGGTGACACCAACTTAACCTTAGTTATGCCATAAATTAACCATCATAGCATTTTAGCTAGGCTTGCTAATTTTCGGTTGGTGCCTATTTATGGCTTAACAAAGATTTAGGTGATGTCAGCTACTGGAAAGATGGAGACTACCAGAGCGCCTACAGTTTCTAAACAGCTCTTCAGAAAATCTGTGGGTGATGTCACGGAGGGTTTGTACAGTTCTTGTCCCAGATGCATGTGAATGAATGGGTGGGGGGAGGTTTGTAGGCTTCTGCCTGCAAAATTGTGTTTAGGCTTATACTAAACACTAAATGTAGTGTTTACTACATACCACACAAGGTTTATTTTGTGTACAATTTCGCCTAATTACACATTAAAAAGAGCGCAAAACAACTAGCCCTGAGTCTTGTTATAACAGGAACGCTCTTTCCGTGTGCCCTTTGCTGCTTCTGAACAGTGTGTGATTTGTTTATGCAGTGTTATCCAAGTCCAACACTACTACCAGCCTACGCTGTCGCCGCATGGACCAACCTCTCGTTATTTTCTTATTCATCTGTCCTACTGCCGTTTTTCTCCTAGGAAAACTATGAAAAATGAAAGACAATTTATCACTGGTATAAGAGAAGTTTAACTGTTAAGCGAAACCAACTTTTCTGGCAGACCTTCCTCGACATTAATCTTAACTATATCCAAAGAAGTTGTACAATGTGTCATTCATTGCTAGTTTTGGAAACGGACTGCAATGTACTGTACATGAAATAATACATTCAAAGTTTTTGTGTAACAGTGCCATGTATTGTGGGTTCTTCCATTTACCACTAACAATTAGCAATTTTTTATTGATTCATGTTTAAAACAGTTTATAGTTAGATTTAATGCAGTGGAAGGTTGAAGAGGCAACTTTTTGTGTTAACACTTACATTTTACCCGCATTAAACAGACACTGTTCTGGGCTCCCGAGTGCCGCAATGGAAATGCTTTTTCCCTATCATGTCAAGATCATGAGTGCGATTTCTGGATGTTGCTCCAGTCCTCTGTAGACAGAAGTCAAGCGAGTAGATTGACCATGCACTCTCAGGGGGGGAGGGGTAAGAGGCTCGCACTCCGGCATCAATCACAGTGACACGATCATGGATGTCTGTTGATTACGCAGACTGAAGGGGAGAACCACTGAGTGTGTTACGCAGCTCACTAATGGTGCGTGAGCAGCAGCTCAAAAAGATGCAGTTGGTGGCTTCGTGTGCCTCAGAGAAAGCACGTGTTAGCCCCTTTTTAACAGCTGTTGATTAGGGAGTGCCGTAAGAGGTGAGTGGAAATTGGACACTACTGAATAATGGAGAAAAGTGGGGCCCTGCTTACTCTATATTTCACTTTCTCTCTCACTGTAACATAGCGAGTCAAAGAGTTACTGTATAAACAACCGAGACTACTTTAAAGTATTTTGCATAAATTCTTCACCACATTAGCGCACATTCTGTAAGTTCTATTTTAATAAACCACAACCATTTGTTTGTCCAGTTATTCACTTCAAATCAGTTTTATTTAAACAGTGATGTAACATCAGTCATTGTTGCGACGAAGCATTAAAGGATTTAAAAATTATGGAAATGAGTTCGAAAAGTGTGCTGAAACATTATCACATTGTCCCTGATGAGCAAGCCGAGAGAGACAAGAAAAAAACTCCTGAGATGGTAATAGGTAGAAACATTAAGAGGAAACGGACTCATTTGGGTGATAACGGATAGCTGGGACTGATCCGGAGTCATACAGTTATGATTAGTCCTATACTGTGTAGACTGCACAAGTAGCACTAATAGTAACCTATGATTATAATGAATTAATTCATCAATAATGAATCAGATTCAAACATTTAACTGCACTGCTTTATAAATTTAAAAAATGTATTTTGCCTTGATAACATTCGTTCATTCTCCATGGCCACATCACATCACGCCAATATTGATGATTTTCCATTATGACTTGAGTTAAGTGTTTTAAATCCTTAATAAAAACTACTTTTAAAGGAATCCTTCGAGTGCCATTTTGCTTTTTTGAAATGCTGACAAAAACAATATTCAGACTTCAAAAAAAAAAAAAAAGTAATTTACTATTATTGATGTTACCAAAATTTCTACAGTTAAAAAGTGTAGTCTAAACTTCTGGATATTCTATGAACAGAACATTTGTAGTGCAAAACGTATTGATTTGAAACATCTTACATTACTACAGAGTTCAATCCTTGAAATGCTGCCACAAATATCAAACTATATCATATTTACTTATATCACAGGTTTTTCAAGTGCAGCTCAGACTAATTAGATTTTAAAACATAAACTTCAGTTTTTATAAAAAAAGAATTTCAGAACATAAAAGGTTCTGGAAGCAGCGTGTGCTCGAATGGGTGGTAAGGTCTCATTAAGACGAGAAGGTTATACTTTTGAAAAACCCCTCCATGTCTTTGGGTGTGTATAGCTCAGGACCCCTGCACATTCTCAGCTGGTAGCTGCAGTGCATCCCAGTAGTAATGTTAATGTGGGCTTAGATAGGCTTATTGATGGAACGAGTAATGGAGCAGTGAGATCCCGACTCAGCCTCACATAAACCAGCGAAACTTTGCTTTGGTCTCACCATGATGAGGTTACACAGTTAGGGTCGCATTACCTCGTTATTTATGCCGCAACTCTTTCACCCTGTGCCGGGATCCTGTTTTCTCTCTCTGTCTCTCTCTGTATCTCTCCCGCTCGAAAAATCAATCATTGCACAGCTCCTCGAACATCATTAGCAGTGAAATAATGACTTCTTGGTGGCTGTGAGAACACCAGTGGTTAGATTGCTGCTGTGATAATAAAGGGGTTAGTTGTCCTGAATTCCTAAAGGGGTTAAACGGATTTAGAAAAACATAGAAGGACAGCGAATGAGAACAGTTTGGACGCTTTCCTTTTTTCCCCCTGATTCCTGGAAGTGTGCGAGCGTGTGCCGTCTGCTCACCTGGGAGAGTTACAGTAGGCAACCTTATGAGTACTGCCGGTGTCTTTCTAACTGCAGATACACAGTACACCAGCATAGGGTCAGAGAAGAAACCCTGGATGCTTGTTGACCTCATTTGGTGTGGTCCTGCTCATGCCCTCTAAAGGATTTGTCTGGCTTTTCCTCTATGGATAACATAGATTTCTTTTTGAAGTTCTTTATCTTACTGGTATTTCATTCTACCCTGACTGATCTCCTGCCTTTCTAAACAAGTCGGATGGATCTGCTGTGTTGTGGTAATGCTGTCATTTGGCTTAATGTCCTTCTACATATTTTCAGCAAATTGTTGGACAGCAAAGGTAACCCTGATCATTTCTTTGTGTCACCCCTTCCTTTTTCTCGCCCCTCGTTGTCTTTTATTTCATGACCTTGACCAAACTAAAAGGCTTTAGTGTGAGTCCTTCTACATAAACAACAAGGACATCTTCTAGCAAAATGTCATATTATTGTGTAGGTTGACTTTCTCTCTTGTAATCGCTTACGAAACCCAGAAATGGTCTTAGTCTAGCAAGCAAACAACAGAGTAATTGGTCTCATCTCCTAAGGGGGTTGATTTTCCAGGAGCTCGTTCATAATCACATTACTTTCGTAGAGTTGCAATAAGGAGACAGAGAACCTACCCAGCAGTCCCTGTTTGTTCTGAAATCCCAAGCTTCCAGTCATTTCTGAAGGAGTTATTGCTTGTAAAGAAGATCGTGCCGTTGTTGCCCATGCTGATAGTGGTTGTGTAGGCTGAAGATGTACAAAACACTTAAACTGGGATTTTATTTTTGCTGGTCAGGATTACTATGAAACATATTACTGGGAGAACTGAAATGTTGTGGGCAGTTGATTTGAAAGAATTTGTTTGTAGTTTTCAGGAATAGTAAAAAAAAAAAAAAAAAAACCACTTACTAGTGTGTTTGGTTTATTTTTGTAGGTCACAAACCTCAGAATGTTATGCTGTAGGCCATTTTCCTACAGCATGGTTTTATACTGCAGTGCATGCCATTAGTTTTTTTTTTTTTTTTTATCTCTAAAGTAAAAGCAGCAAGGCCTTTATTTTGAGGGAGTTTATTGATTTTTGATGTAGCAAAAAAAAAAAAAAAAAAGTCGATTGAGTGACTCATTACCAGGGCTGTTCTCTGCTGGAGTTCTTGAACGGATATAAAAATATTTCTCAAAGTTCTCAAATACCATTCCTTCACTTAACCTCTCTGTACACTACAGCTCCATTACCTTGTAAACAAATGCAGAAATTAATTGATGCTAATTGTCCAACAGTGTGTGTTTACAGTTTTCTTAATGCCTCGTTCCCATTTAAGTGAAATATCACACTGTAAAGGCTATTTACTAGCAGCCTCTGCTCACCCAGACTACACTGGGGACTTAAAGACATGCCAGAATCACTTTAACTTATACACGGGTATGGCACTGTAATCAGATCTGTGGGCTAACACACTTTGACACCTCACCAAAATGCAATAACACACTCACTCAGTGCAATCATTCGCTGATGGACACCTTTTTCTCACGTCCGTCCTCTCCCGTTTCAGCCGTCCTTCATCCCTTATTGCTTATCTTCTCCAATAAGCACATGTCACTGCAAATATGAGCATGGTTGACTGCGTGTAATCATATACCAATCACTGATCTTGGAGGCATTAGGTAGAATTAAGTGCCATAAACTGAGCATGCACAGCATTCTTCGCCCGCTCCATTGCACTGATCTTGAAGCCATCTGCTGGGGTCGTGCATGTTTGTTTTTGCTTACTTGTCACATATGCACTGCAAAAAAAAAAAAGAAGAAGAAGAATTGACAGAATTAAAGTGAAGACTATTCCGATTGTACCCAGAAGAATAAAATCTAGGACAGCACCATGATGTCACTGAAGATGGATTTTCACAGAAAATCAGGTGGCAGTCGGCTCAAGCTGTACAAGTCCTGGCAAATATTCTGGAATTGAAAGTGTAAGATGCAGTTTCTCCAGCTTTTGTTTATTTCAGTCAATCACTCAATGTTGAATAAAAGAAAAAAAACATGGAATCACCACAAGTTGTCTAAAAATGAAAATTATTCTTGATTATCCTGATAGACCTTAATGAGCGTTTTCCAGGAACTTTTTCTGAAAGTGTGCCAACTGTCCCAAATGAACGTTCATGACACGTCTTAGTACCTCAACTCTGTGTCATCATATGCCTTAAATCGTCCATGAAGTGTCTACGCATTAGCTGCAAAATATCACTATGCACTTTACCTAGGACTCCGCTACCATCTTTGCCTTAGAACTGTCATTATATACTACCAACTATTACGAAGCACCTACTACACCTCTTGATTCGCTCTGCATTGTCAAGTAAAGCCAGACCTGATCATGTTTTTGATACCAGTGACTACAGAAGCTCTAATTCTGCCAGCCACTTCCATGATCAACATCGCCGGCGCTGTCTAGTAGTTTACAGTGCAGGCTTTGATTTAGTCACCACCTGGAGGTGGTGACTAAAAAGAGGTTTTTATGAGTGCTCCAGTAGTATTTTTGGATTCTACGACCCATTATGAAGAGGCAGCAAGCACTTACGAAGTCTATGAACTACCGAAAAGCCCCTGAAATTTGTTTTATAAGTATAAATAAAATCGTATGGTTATAAAAAGGAAAACATATGGGTAGACCAAAAACTACTTCAAAGCGTCGGGATGGGAAACAGAAAAAATAATAAAGAAAAAGAATATGAAGCAAAACACATGACAAACAAACTGGAGGAAATTCAAGGTAATGTTTCTGACAGTTTCATCATGGTGCTTGATGGGTTTTGCAAATGACAATACTGTTCTTGTAAGAACTGTTCCAGAGCTGCTGACCTTCGTGTCTTAAAATAACAACTGACTGTTGTTAATGTTGTTGTTGTTACTTAATTACATATATGTGTTATTTCATATTCTTGAAATAAAAAAACAGTATTGTTTTAGAATGTGGAAAATGAATAAAAACTCAATAAATCAAAATTGCTTCCGGAGACATTGCAACTAAGATGGATGAGGGATTAATCAAAAGCTTAATTTGACTGCCTCCTAGCCAAAACACAGCCTTTTGATGCAAAGCACTTTCTACTTTTTTTTTTTTTTTCAACATACAAATGCTAGGTCTAGTTGAATGATCAATTAATTCCTGATTAGACATTATATGAGTGAGGCTATCCTGGCACAACCCCACTCTGACTCTGCACTCCGCATCGGATAAAACCGCTAAATTATAGGACGTCAGCGTTCCATTCATTTAGTGCAAGCTAGCTGGAATACAGGCAGCGATTTTGAAACCTTACATTTGCAGTTGAGTCAGCCAGTGGATTAGCGCAAAGTATGGCTTGGCATGAAATGTTGCCTTAACTTGAGTCTACAAAAAGCAAACAGCCTCTGGATCAACTTTGCTAGAGAATGAAGAAAGCATTTGTTTCTTGGCAACGTTTGACTCTGAACTTTGTACAAACAAATTTAAGGCAGACACTGAAAAAACTAAATCACATACACAAAGATAAAAAACTCAGTCTGGCGTCTGTAAACATATTTGTCGGTCGGAAGAAGAACTGTAGTATAACAGTAATGTGACACTTGTGATGATGTGGTCGTTAAAGGGTATCCCCATGCTACATCCCTAATAACATTACGCCATATTACTTATTTTGTAAATAAAAGCCTGTTTGTATATGAAATTCAAATTCAAATCAAAATCAGTTTTGTCTGGTAAAGGGAAGTTAATGGGGCGGTGCCAGGGGGTCTGGTGGTGGGGTTGCGGGGGTTTATGTATAAAATGTGTATTAAAATAGAATTGCATAAAGTAAGAACACAGTGACAGTAATTAAAAAATAAAACAATTAAAACATTTGCTTATATGGTTGAACAACAATGTTCCATCCCAAAATAATAATAATAATATTAAGTTGGCTATTCTGTACTAATCTACTACATTCTTCATTCAACACACATTTTAGCAAGAGCAGAAGTTGATTTTTAGAGTTTGAGTTATTGTACTATAAACATAATTACAAACAGTTATAGGTCATTTGTCCATAACGTTTCTACAAATAATGCTTAAACTCTCATGAGGCATCAGTTCCATTACATTGAAAAGCAGTTAGGGATAAATACTGTATTGTGGTTGCCACCTGCATAAAGAATTAAATAGGTAATTGACAGGCCTACACTATAAACTGATTAAGGGTATGGATTACTCACTTTCTAATTAAAATATAAAACACAATTGCTTTGTAATAAGTATCATACAACAAATAAGATGTAAAGTGTGATCACAGCAACACTTTGAGGAAGCACTTTTGAATATTGACTGTTTTTCACCTCCACCCACCAGTAACCACACGTGTGGGCAAAGACTACTAATGTTTTATCTGGATATATTAATGTAAATGAAAGCCTGTTCGTTTATAACATGTGTGGGTGCATTTCCTAGCTTCAGGTTTTACTTTGCAGGGTAATTCATTTATTTATTTACTTATGTACACATTTACTTACACCATGAAGATGATATAATCATGAGTTTTAGATCATTATTTTTCCAATTTTGTCATTTTATAGGTAAGTAGGAATAGATACACCTGAGGGTACAGTATGTGTGTTCTGTAAGTACAGTCATCTTCAAAAGTTAGTATTCGCTCTTTGAATTAAGACATGATAAAAATGTATTTGTTTTGATAGTAACTTGAGGTATTTGTTTCCTGTATTACTATCAGTCTCTCATATTGTTGTGGAGGAATTTTGGCCCATTCTTCTTTACAACTACACTTCATTTCATTGGGTTTTTTGGACATTTGCTCAAGCGTACAGTAGCTCTCTTACAGTCCTGGCACAGTATTTTAGTTGGAGTGAGGTCTGGACTTTGACTAGGGCATCCCAAAACCTTGATTTTTTTTTCTTCTTTTTCAGCCATTCTGATGTAGATTTATTGGTGTGCCCTGGGGCATTGTCTTGTTGCATGACCTAATTTCACTTTAGCTTTAGCTGCCAGACAGATGGCCTCACATTTGCCTTTAGAATACTCTGGTATACAGAGGAGTTCATGGTCGACTCAATGACTGCAAGATGCCCAGGTCCTGTGGCTACAAAATAAACCCAAATCATAACCCATAACCCTTATGCCACTGAGCTTTACAGTTGGTATGGGCTGTTTCTGCTGAAATGCTTTTGGTTTTCCCAAATATGGCGCTGGGCATTAAGCCCAAGCAAACAAACTTTGGTATCATCTGCCCATAGGACATTGTTCCAGAAGTCTTGTGGTTTGTTCAGATGCAGTTTTGTGCTTCAGCGTTCTATTTAGACAGAAGAGACTTTCCAACCATTTAAAAAATACTTGTTCAGTCTTCTTCCAATTGTGCAGTCTTTGATTTTAACATTTAGCATGTTCAGTAAGGCTTATAGGGTCAGAAATTAAGTTTTTTTTTGTTGTTGTTGTTTTTGTATCTCTCTGAGGAATGCATGGTTGAATGCGCTGGGACGTCACCTCCTGGGAAGATTGGCAATTGTCTTGAATTCTTTCCACATGAACTATATTTCTCACTGTAGAATGTCGAACTCCAAATTGTTTGGAAATGGTTTTGTAACCCTTCACAGATTGATTTTGCAGCAACAATTGCTTCTCAAAGACCAAGCTTATGTCTTTTCCTCTTGTCATTGTGTTAACACAAACCTGAATGCTCCAGACCAGCAAACTGCCAAAACTTCTGCACACCTTGTTGCAACTTACACTCTTACATCCTGTGGAAGCAGTAAGAGGGCTTCCACAGGATGTAAGAGTGTAAAACTTGCTCACAAGTTTTTTTTTTTTTTTTAGCTTTTTGTTAAATAAATAATTTCACAGTGATTATTTTGCACAAAAACACATTGCATTAAAAGAGGGTTTTCTAAATTGTGAACATGACTGTAGGTTGCGTAACGTTTAATGGTTATGCATCATGTGCTAACTAGCCCACATGCTGAGTGAGTAAACATACTACACTATAAAATGAGAGGACACCTGGGGTTCTGTTATGATTTATGGAGGTTTGCCACTGTGGCAGAACCCTGTGTGAAATCTTTTTAAAGAGGTCAGTGCCTGAGAAACCTGCAGGTCCTTTAAGTGATGAGTTTTACCCAACGCACCGTTTCAAAAACATTCCAAAATGTTTAAGGTTCCTCAAAACGCTGTAGCTTATTTTTTTTAACTAAAACGAGCCATCACAGACACCAGACACGAAGAGGAGCTGTAGTGGTGGTGACACTTTAATGCCTTCAAAGTAAACCACTATTCTCATCACACTTTATTTATTGTATTAAAAATGTCTACAACCTTTTTTCCGATATAAAGTCTATGGCTTTAGGAGGTGGGAGGTACCTTGAAATCTCAGCCAATAAGATTTTGTTCTCTGCTGTTGCTATGTGGTTACTGAACACTACAGGCTTTCTCTGAGGCCCTCTGATGTTGGACATCCATTATAAAAGTGATGGATGGCATGAATTAGGATTAATTAACAAAACAGCAATCATATCTAACGGTGTATCGTTAACAGGAGTATTTTATCACTAGATCAGTGAGTACCTAAGCCAGATACGTCCCATTTATTTGCAATTAAAAAAAACAAAACATGTCAACTGAGTTATCATGATACTACAATCAAAGCACGGGAGTTTCTCTACCTAGTGAGCTGTGTTTAATGTGCAACATTTCTTTGCTAACTTGCTAGCAGTGGATGGCAGAAGGAGGGAAAGCTGTGGATCTTGTTTCGGATTTGTTAAGCTTTAGAGACTGTTGTGGGGGATTTTCTTTGAAGATCAATAGTTAATGATATAAAAGGACATGCAGTTGCATTTATTAAAGCCAACGTTCACAATCATGTATGATCAGGTCATTGCCGTCTTGGTTCAGGAAGGAATGAAGGATGTATTTCATTTTCAAGTAAACAGCACTGGTGAACTCATTGTATTTAATGTGTGATTTGATAATCAGTGTGTTACTGTTTTGCCCTTGGATTCTGTGAGTTCCATTTTGAATTGTTTGTGGTTTACTGTCATGTGTCATGAGTGCCCTTCTAATGCGTGTTTTTTTTTTCTTTTCTTTTTTCTTTCATATAATCATTGGAGTATAAGCAGAGCTGTTTTTCTATTTGTTAGTGTCGGAATTAACCTATGCACATTCATAGTTATTGCTGGACTTACTTTTTTTTTTTTTACTCTTTTAAACTCCTACAAAAAAGAACTGTTGCTGACTTCTTATTTTTAATTTGTTAATATTAGCTAGCAACAGTTATATTGCCTGTGCCGCTGAGAGGCTACAGGAAGCTTCTAAGATGAAGTGTTATCTAATACACAAGTTGATGAAGTGCGTTAGATAACATCAACTTGTACATTAGATAACACCAGTAAACATTCCATCTAATGCACAAGTGGATGTTATGGATCACCTAACACATTTTATTATGTCAACTTAGACCATTCTGTGTGTGTTTTATATGTTATTTTGCATGACAAAGGCTTTAATAATGACTGGATCTTCAAACCAAAACAGGATCATAACACCACCATACTTCCCTACCTCCTAATTGTGCTTCAGAGGGTTCACAGTTCAGTTTGTTGCTTGGCTTTTGTTTCCATTACTCAACTCAATCTGTAATATGTTCAGCAGCCAAAAGCCACCTCTTTCAGCAAGTTCTCCATCATGCGTTGAAGCATTACACAATGGAGTGGAGCAAGCACTTACTCCTTATACCCACATGCAAAATTACGATTTATGATCAGTTTACAACCTGATATATTTTTGTTGGTAAGTATTGCTTGGTTTTGTTTCTTGTGTCTCTAGGATGTCATTATAGATTTTCGTCTGTAATGATGTTATGTGTTTGGTTAAAAGAAATACACTATTATCATAAGGATTTAAGATCAACATGAGCATGATAGATAATTAAATAATTTTGCATCATTTATATAGGTGTAATCAGCGGTGGCAGATAATGAAGTATAACTATTTTGTTACAGTACTTAAGTGTATTTTTTCACATATTTGTCCTTTATTTGAGCATTTTCCACATGTGATCATTTTTATTTCTACTTACTATATTTTTTAAAAGAAAAACCTATAATTTTACTCACTACATTTTAAATAGAGACATGTTACTTTCCAGCTGACAATCACACAGAAATGCATTTATTTTCCAATCAAAACATAAGCGTTTACTCAGTGACTCACACTACATCACGCCTGAGTTTCACACCACGTGGGAAGGACAGGAACAAAACACAAGGCCAAGCAGTCCTCGTTTTCATAATGACTGGCAGGTCATTATGAAAGTGCAGAATGGTTACTACACCAGAGTGATTGATGGTTACCTGGGCAACCACTTGGTCTTTGGCAGGAGATTATTTTGGTTCCTTTTTCAAGCCTCTCGAATGGGGGCACTTGTCAACATGAGGGTAGAAGTGATCTACAGTACTGTACCTAACTAGTTTCACTCCAATAACAATGTTCTTTTTTTTATAACAATCCAAGTGAAAACAAAAGCATATTAAATCCTAGCATGCCAAAGCATACTTGGGTATACTTGCAGCCAGACTAATGACTAGTATACTTGAAGTTTGCTATTTGAAACAATATGTGTATATAATGTTTCTATACTAACGTGCATACCTGACTAATTAATGAAATTAAAGTATAGAATAATAATAATGCTTATATTTCTAATACTGCAGCAATAGCATGCTTTTATACTTCTAGCCAATTCCTAATACTAAAAAAAGTATACTTTATGGTTAATAAAAAATACTTTGCTATGTAATTGTATATCACACACAATCTTCTATACTACTGTTTTGCAAATGTGTTACCAGTGCTCAAAAGGACGTTTTACAAATGCTGAATGCATTTCCTAAACTATAACATGTTTTGAAACACATTACATCAGTAATGACCTTAGTGAAAAAAAAAACACTTTAGTGTATTACAAATATATTGAAGTCTTCGATAGTACATTGCAAATATACTAACAAAAAATGTACCATCCGTTAATATATAATAATATTTCATCATTTGTACCAGCATATATATTATTATATATTAACTGATAATCATCAGTCAATATATAATAATATATATAATAATAAATTGGTAAAAAAAAAATTGGTAAAGGCATGATGCTCATATACTTGGTATATATTGTACTGATGGTACAATTATTTTTGCAACGTGCAATTCAAAGATTTATATATATTTGTAATACGCAACATTGTATTTTTTTCACTAGGGAAGCCTGTGATCACCTGTGAAGCTTTTGCACGTCATTTAACCTTATTGTATCCTGTATGCTTGCAGTATGCCCATGTTTAATTGTGTGGACAAGTTATGTTATAATTACATTACACTTAAAGTATCTCATACTATTAGGGTAGAAATGGTAGCAAAATACTAAGCTAAACTACTGAAGAAAGACTAACAATGCTACCTGCCATTTGTTTAAGTCAGCTCAAATGTTATCACTATCAATTTCTATTAGCCCTGCACATTTTATTAACAGCATCATTTTTAGTGATGTAATACTGTAGGATTCAAAGACAGTTGGACAGCTATCCAAAACAATCTTTTTCTTTGTGTAGAATGTGGCTGTTTGTACGTAAAGTGCATTTTAGAGCAACTTCAACATAGAAAAAAAATGTGAAGTGGTACTTCTACTTATAGTCGAGCTTTTACTTAAGTATCGAGTTTGTGTTCTTCTGCCACCTCTGAGTTTAATAGGTCTTCGACATAGTTACAGACGAATATGAATATAATCTAGTTATGCATAACAAAAGGTGCCCACTAATAACTGCAATAAATTTTGTTCCCTTTTTCCCCCACCCTTTCAATAATAAACTGTTATAGACAGGCTGTTGTTTTAGTTACAGGAAGTGCATAAATATGCATGCCTGTATTATGGACATGTAAATTGCCCCCCCCCCCCCCCCAAAAAAAAGAATATATAGATAAACTAATCTTAGGAATTTCAAAATGTATGAATCACAGCTTCATAAATCAAACCATAAGGCACTAACAACTTGAGCTGCTGATACAGTAGATTTACAAAATGTCTACAAATGTATGGCTTGCTGTGAAAATCATATATCACAGGTGTCAGACAGGGAGTGTAAAATAATTTAATAAGGGAATGTGGCAAGACATACTTTTTTAGCTTTAGGGTGTTTTCTTTTCAAATAAGTTAGATAAGAGCCAGCCAGACCTTATAGAAAAGTCACACGTCTTTCATTCTCTAATTGTTTTTATTAATAACCTTATTATATCTAATAAATAACACTGAGTATTTTCTAAATTATTTCTTTAATATTGTATTTTATGGCGAAATTACTCAATCTAATTCTTTATAATTAAATTAAAATACTGTTGATGCATCCAGTCTGTCCTGGTCAGAATCTCATCGATCTCGATCTCATCCTGGAAACATTCAGCACATGGTAGGAATTCACCCTGAATGGGATGCCAGTTTATCTCAGGGCACCGTACACACATTTTTACATCTGGGGCCATTTAGAGTTCATACACAGCAAAGAGAGAATGCTAATTTCTTTGTTAAATTTTTTTTTTAATTAATTTCGGAATGCAAAAAACATGTCAATGTTTTTTTACTCATCTCATGTAATATCCCAAATAATTTTTCCCAAAAATCTTCAATGTTCAAACATTACAGTTTTATTATATGTATAGATATACTGTAACTCTCTGCTTATCTCTACTTATAATTGCTTGTGTTTAAATGTTTTGCTGTAGATATTTGTGAAATACCCATGTTAAAAATTTTTCCCCTAAAAAAATCTGGCAACCATAGAGATAGTATACAGTATGTATATGTAGGTCATTTGCTAAATATAAAAGGCACACCAGAAAATCACCTTAAGCAGCTGCAAAACTATTATGGATACATTTGGATATTGATATAACTTAAAAAAAACATGTACATGATCTTTTAACTTGTAAAATATATTTTTAGGATTATGAGAACTTGCTGGATGAAATAGATATTTTGTCATCCTAGTGATAATAAATGTTATTTTAGAGACAATGTCTTGATCTTAGAAAGTCTAGCCGAAAAATTGCTATAATGTTATATTGTAGACTACAACTATTTTTAGAGGCATAAATAATCATCCTCTTTGTAAGTACACATCCTCTCGCTGAGCACTGTGTTCTTTGTCTGCTTATAAGACTTTCTTGGCCAGCTCCAGAGTTATTGGTTGTTAAAAATGCTGAGTGATTTTTATTTCTAAACATTTTATGGTACAAGATCATTTTACAGTTGCTAAAATTTTCTGGTCTAGCATTAATTTTTGTGATCTCTGCTAAAAAATAAAAATAAAACTGGGTGAACAAATAGCTCTCTCTTCTGTAATACTTCTCAAGTGGTTTGTTTAGTGCAAAGCTAGTCCTGTATCTGAACTTGCTGTCATTTTTTTCAAAGGGTGAAGCTGATTGTCTCATTTTCGACATCCTGTGATGGCTCAAAGAAATCAGAGACAGAAAATGTACGAGTCCGATTCCTCATATGTCTTCCTTTAGCTTACTGTCCTTTGGGAATTTTTTTGCTGGCAGTAAAGGGACCTGCTCTGGTGTTCTACAGCCTTGACCAATTTGCTGAACTCTCATTTGTCACCTTTTCACCCTTCTTTGTCTTCCTCATTTCATTTTTTTCTCCCTCTTATAGCTTTGGATCATTGGTACAGTGCAATTACCTGGTTATTGTTTGGTAATGAGGAACAAAATCTTTACAGTTCCAGTGGTTTTTGCATAATGTGAAGGCAGAAGGCAAATATGACTTGATGAAACCTCCTGTCATGATAAAATGAAATGTTGGAAACCGATCCTGAATATCAGTATGAGAAAGGCTAGAGCGTGCACAAGAGAGAAAGAGAAAGAGAGAGAGAGTTCTATTATGAGCTGTTGCATGTTTGATGGAATATAAAGGGTATACATTATTTGGAGGACAAAACTCAGGATGTACTAGCTATAAAATATTGCAGATATGTGCCTCATAACCTCTTATATAACCTCTGTGTCTTCCGCAGACCAGCTTTGCTTGTGTTCAATCATTCCTGCTCTTGCTAAGCTGCTCAAATCACACACATCCCATTAGCAGTGTAAAAGCTTATTACAAATAACAAACATTCTAGCATTGTATGCCACAAATTTGAATATTATTACATTGTTATGCGACACCTCCATGCGCCTTTAGTCTGTACTTCTTTATCCTTGTAATCTCATAACAAATAAAAGAATAGTCTAAGTTGTTCTAGCTTCCATGACTTCTACAACAATGTCTTGATTTAATCCAATTTTGACTCTTCTTCATAAACCAAGACAAAATCCGTTTTGCAGAAACCACAGCAAAAGAACAAATTGTCTACTGCTCATCATGACATTTCATGCTTATATACTTTGTGAAGTTTTGCCCCTTATATTCTACTAGTGTATGGAATGAAATCACGTCAAAAATAATCGTGCGTAAAAAAAAAAAAGATTGGTGTGTAATTCTGAGTTTTGTCCGAGTTGGATTTCAAAATCTACGGCCACGACAGCTTACAGATACGATATTTTGTGTGTTTGTTACAGTACAACGCTGAAATATACAACGCTGACCGTTTACAGACACACAACTCGTTTTTACAACTCCTCTGTTACATGGACGAATTGCAAAATAACGCCCATGAATGTAGTGTGTTACATCACTATCCATTACTATACTATTACAGTGATTTTATTCCATACTAGTGATGGTATTAAATTTGATGTCATGATGTTTGGTATGCCACAAATTTGAATATTATTACATTGTAATATCAACATTCCAGTACTGTATTGACCCGGTCTGTTCTGAACATTGTATTTTGTCGAGCCTAGTTACGTTTGTCTGCAGGTCCCCTGATCGTGCCTGGAAATGGACTTTGGTATGTAGTTGGTTTGCCCTTTTAGATTGTCCTTTAAAAAAAAAAAAGGATTTCACTACATGAAGTAGATGACTTACTTACCTCACAATAGGTCAGCACAACAAGCTACCCCATTTATAGGAAATGCTGTCATGTTTTATATTTATTAGGGTTTCAAAATTGGCTTCTTTTGTCTGTGGCTTAGTGATTAGCCTGATGCTAGCCAGTCACATGTCTCTGTTCTTCTGAACAGAAAATGGCAGTTCAAGCACATCTAGCTGTTTTACGGCTCAAACGATGCTTCAAAAGATGCTTTGACTGATCTCTGGCTTCTGTGAGGAAGTCTGTGTTAGCATTCATTCATTTAGCCTGAGTCAATTAACAGTGGTATTGTGGTATTGAGAATCACCAGTAGACTCTGTCTGTGACAGGGACAGATGGTAGAAATGGGCTAGGAAGGATAAGCTCCCACATCCTTCTACCTCGCAGAAAGGAGGGAAATAAACAAAAAATATACCATTATTTAAGCTAAATTGTGCTACACTGCATTAAAAACACAGCAGTCAAAACTCTTATACCAAATAATAATGCAGCATTTCTAACCTCACATAAGCTTGCTAACAGAATTTGAATCATTCTTTTTCAAAATTATATTACACATAAATAAGCAAAAACAGATAGTCCCTCTGAAAACAACCAAATAACAGGTGTGATTTTAGAAATTTTAGAAAAGTAATGACTCGGCTTACACTGCCCCAGGTATACTCTAAGCCACCTCATCAGATTAGCTGCCGTTAAACGTGTTTTACAGCAGAATATTTTGGATTTTTGTGGACCACTAGTGGTTGTAAGAAAAGTACACGAAATGGTATTACGAAGCTGGTGCTGAAATTCTTGTAGCCCAGACTGTAGAAGAGTCAATCAGTAACAGTCATGTCAGGTGATCACACAGAGTCTAATGTTTCATTCTGCTTTCCTGGTCCATCTTTACATCATCGGCAGTGCTAGAGATGGCCGATAGACATGTGAAATACAGTTGTGAGTATAAGCAAGAGGTGGATTATTTACGGAATCATATTTTTGACAAAACATACCTTTGGAGTAAAATCTGAAAGGAGATGGATTATGCACTTATTGTTGAGTATTGACTACAAATTATGCAACTAGACAGCAGGTTGATATTTTTCGTTTAATTACGCTTTTTAGTTGGCATTCTGAGGAAATACGAGAACAGGCATTATAGACTTCAACTGGAGCTCCATATCTGCCATGTGTACAATCATCAAATCAGAATCAATTTCAATAGGCAAAAGTGTACAGTAAGTATAAAAAGGAAGTGACTTATTTGCTTCACGCACACACACACACACACACACACACACACACACACACACACACACACACACACACACACACACACACACACACACACACACACACATATTATGAGCTATTTAAAAGGGGAAGTGTATTAGGAAAGGTGCAAAACATTGTGCTGGACGTTTATGGCGCACTTGTGTCTGTGTGTGTGAGAGAGTGTGTGTAATAGTTTGTCACATCATCCTTATCGAGCCATTTATAAGACCTTGGAATATATAATATGTTACTCAAACATATTAATTCCATCAAGCTATTGATCGATATTAAATTTTAGTCCTCCCACCTAATATCAGCACCAGTTGTCGCTGGCAATCGCTTTTTAAATCAGACAATTTAAATGCAGGAAAAGTGTTATCTGCAATGTTAAGGGCTTTTCACACAGCAGATAGCATATTCCTTTTCGCTCCACATGCCTCAGAATTCTCGTCCAGCACAGGCTTTTATTGCGAAGCGATTGCTTTTCTCATGTTAGTGACAGTAACACTAAGCACACTTGGCCAGGGATGATTGTCATTATTTGAAACCTAATGGCTTTATATTGAAAACTGAAACTCACTGACCCATTTTTCTCATGTTTTATTTCTACAGAATCTAAACATATATGAAGCTGAGAACTCTGCAGCATTTTGTACATGTAGTCGTTCCCATAGTGCTGATCGTTAGAATGGTGTATGGAATGGTGAAGCGTATGGATTTCTCCCAATGTCACAAGCCAAGGACATCGTTCAGGACTGGCAGCAATCTTTTGATAGAGAGAAATCTAGAAAATGAGATGAGGACTTGGCAATGATTAAATTAGGAGAAAATGTGTTCCAGGCATTGTGCGGATATCACGAAAGTTTTTAAGTGTTAGAGAATACTGTGTGTTTTTTTGTTGCTGTTGTTTTTGTATCATTCACAATAACCTTAAGCATTTTTATTTCTACTTGTTCAGTGTATGGTTAGTGTTAACAGCCCACCATGCATTGTTATTGTGGAACTATCTTAATGATTTGTTAGTTTACAATCTTTTTTGCAGTATCTCTCAGAGCTGGCCTTTCTGTGATTATACTGTACATTATAGCACTGTACAGAAAAGACCCACATGCATCTTCTAAGATACAAGTTAATTAAGTTTATGCTTTCGCTGGCATAAAACCAGTGCAGCTGTGAAACGCCTTTTACAGACAGATGTCTGATTTATATGCTCTCCTCAAGGGCAAGCTGCCTCTATTGCCACCGTAGACTGAGAGACACACTTCACGGCTCTGTTCGTTCTCCTGTTCGCACATCTTGTCCCGTACACAGGTTAGACGAGCCTACGTAAACCGAGGTATTCACACGCAGGAAAATGTAATGCTGTTTATGGGTTTGATTAGAGGGATTGAGGTTTGTGTAGATATTTGTGATGCCGAATTTGCACTGCCGAAGGGTTTCTCATTAGGAGTTAAGTGGCAGAAATGATGTTAGCTGCCTGGATTTATACCAAGATCTTTGAAAAGTGCTTCCATGACAAGGACAGTGCTTTGCATAAAAAAGAGCAGATGCAGTAAATGAGATTCACAACTTAGGAAAACTGCAGTCTAAGTGACATTAAATATGTTCAGATTGAAATGTTTGTGATGTGTTTAGCACTTCTGGAAAAATTAGTGCAGTTATAGTGGTGCATACTGTATTTTGTAAGAGGGCGAATTTAAATGATGAAACAAAAGGAGCACAGTTTTTCCACTGACTATTTTTCTGATATATTTACATTAATGGGTAAGTTTATTTGATATAAATTTCTTATAGCAGTCCCGTTAAGCAATATCGCACAAGAGAGTGGTTATACTGAATAGTAGCATGGCTATGTTAAGCTGTGGCATGCGGCCTGCGCCCTCACGCCTACTGCTGAATCACAACTCTGCTGATATTAGAATACCACAGTCTTGCTTGTGCAATAGTGCTCAATCGAGTTGCTATTTATTTGTATGCAATGGGCTATATATTTCTGTAAAAATACTACCAACACCACTACTACTACTGCTATTACTAATAATATATATTTCAATAACAATAATACAAATAATAATTCTTATTATGATGCAAACTGAGAACATGAGAGAACTGAACAGAGTAGTGGATTAAAATGCCACTGCAAGGCAAGTGCTTAATCCCACTGGCACCATTATCCTCTCCGCTATCAAATGACTGATGCTTGAAAGCATTAACCAAATTTTAACTACACCAATGTTTTCTGGAAAGGGGTTTAAACGTAAAAGGAAAAGAAAATCTGATTTGATATTATGCAGAATGTTCAAGTCAAATGGGAATTTGTGATGAAAATTCTCATGATTAATGGTTTAAAACTGGTTGACATTTACAGAAGACATCAAGCACAGTACAGTGATGAGCCTCTTAGCCATTTAACATTAAAACATTTAACATTTAACAGTAAAACATTTGAAAATAGCATATATTTTGCAGAACGTTGTTTGTTTGGGAATGACGGGTGTAGCCGAGGGAGCCCCGATCCCACTGCAGTCTTTTCTGTGAGCATTCAGAGAATGAAAGTGAAATGTCTGATCTGTGAAAACTCATGGATAACTTGTCACCCACTTGTGGAAGAGATGCATCTGTCTGTGGGAACTGTACACACAATCATTCACGAACACCACTTGCATATTACAGGAAATAACTAGGAGTAATTGCCACATCCCCTGCACAGTCCATCAAGAGTGTTTCTGGGAGGCCAGCGTTTCAGACGTGATAAGTGCATCACTGTGCCATTGCTTCATATCGAGAAAAAAGGGGTTTTAACTCTCATAACTGTAACTGCACAGCTACATGACTTAAACATCCATTTTATTATAACATAAATCTGGATGCCATTAATGTCACATGTAAATTATAAAGTTATTAGGTCGTAAAGGGTGGACTTAAAGTAAACCCAGGACTAGTCCAGTTTCCGTCTCTTTTGGTTTACACTAAACCATAAATGCTTTTTTAATGTTTTGATCCAAGAACATGAATGCTGATTGGTTGCTTTCAAGCCCCAGATGCAGTATGAAATAACTGTAGTGTTTAGTGCACAATCTGGTGTTTTTTTATTGTTACATTGACATTAGTAATGTTCTTGTTAAGTAATCCTCCACACCTTGAATCCTTGTATCATTTTCCCCCCCGAGACGAGTCTATGGAGAGTTTTATTTCCACTATAATTACAGAATTGCGATTCTCGAGCAATTTTTATAGCCAGTTTACTATCTCTGGGTCTCAGAAGGGATATGTGAAAGAAATGGTACTTCACTTGTCTTTGTTATTAAAGTCACATGGACTCTAAAGTCATCTGAAACTTTCTAACTCAGATCGTTTTTTGTGTAACCCTGTCTCAGTGTTTACGAAATATACAGTACCAGTCAAACGTTTGGACATACCGTCCTCAGTGTTTTTGTTTTGTTATTTATTTTCTACATTCTAGAACAATAATAGAGAATTAAAAATTTTTTTTTTAAATATGACATACATATGGCATTAGGTAAATAAGTAACACCAACAATCAGTTGTTATATTAAGACATGAAGATCAGCTGCTCTGGAAGCACTGGGATGAAACTGGCTCTCATGACGACCATCCCAGGAAAGCAAGAAGTTCATTTAGAGTAACCAGCCTCAAAAATCACCAATTAACAGCACCTCAAATTAGTGCCTTTACGAAGGCTTTACAGAGCATACTGTAAGTAGCAGACACATCTCAATATCAACTGTTCAAATGAGATTATTGCATTTTTCGGATGCCTTCAGCATTGCTTTACAATGTAAAAACAAATAATAATCATGATAGACCATGGATTTAGAAGATGTGTCCCAATGTTTGACCTGTAGTGCAAGTCTAAATATGGTAGGTTGGTTTTTAGCTTTCCGAGCTGATTTGTTCTTCCTTGGATTCATCCGTTCTACCTGTAGCAGGTGCGTGTTGTGCTTTCAGTTTGATTCTCACAAGGATGCCTGTTTCTCATCCATTATTGAGAGACGAAATTTACCTGCGCTTGTCAGTCTTTGATGTGCCCCCCCTCAACAGTGGGCTATTGCAAATGAGATTCATCTGAGACACAGAACAAGACAAATCAGTTCAATAAGGTCTTGTCACTCATACAGCATGTCTTTCAAGATCCTTTCCATCGTAGACACGCTCCAACTGTCTCTCTTTCTCTCTCTGGTGCTCCTGTGAGTTACGAAGTGCAGAGTTCATTTTTTTTGTGGGATTTGAAACCTCCAGTTATCTCAGGCTTTCGTCTTCAGGCTTATTTTTTATTCAAAGCTTCCGACTTATTCATATGCAGCTCTCTATAGGAGGAGTGATAACTATCTCCTCTGGCACTGACAGAAAGAGAGGGAAGAGAGCAAAAGAGAAAAGAAGAGCTGGTTTTAGAGTTTTGGGAGTCGTGCCAGTTTCGTTGACGAGGCTGATTGGTGCGCTCAGTGGGTAAACAACACTCGATCAGTTAGCGGGCATCCGTCCCTTTGTAGCAAGCACGCATGTGAATTTTGGAGCCTGTGTGTGTCTGTGTGTAAGGCAGGATATGAATATTGCACCATAGGCCTGACAATGATTGGCACAGCTGGCATCTAATAAAGCAGAGCTTTATTCTGCATAGTGCCATGTGTTTGTAGCATAGTTCAAGCAGCTACGTGAAGCAAAACAGAGCACATTAAAAAAAAAAAAGGTACAGCAGAGCCCAAGTGTATGCATGTACAGTATATGAAAACATGTCATGTCGTTTGTGTATTTGTCATGTGCATGTTTTTTAGTGTGTGTGTGTGTGTGTGTGTGTGTGTGTACAGTATGTGAGTGTACAGTATGTGTGTGTACAGTATGTGTGTGTGCATATATGTGTAATTTTTTTAATGTGCATCTCTAAAAAAAAACTAAAAAAAACACGCACACATATCCTCTGTCTGATTACAATTCTGATTTATATCGCTTTTCAAATACCAAAACAACAGGCAGACTTGTGTATGAACAATTTTATAGCAAAATGAGGTAAATCCAGTGCATTTTTGCAGAATTTATAAAAAAAATTTTCATAATTGATGCCAAAAAAATATCGCACACTTAGCATTTCAGAGAATTAGCATTTTTTTAAATAACCAATTTGTGTTCCAATTTCATCAAAATTGTTTTGGCTATATAAGTGCAAATGTGTGATTGTACAAAGCGCTATAACCTCACCTCAATGTTCCGGCAATAAGCATTGTGGCCTCGCACCTCCAGGGTTCAATTCCCCCTCGGGTCTGTGTATGCAGAGTTGGCATGTTCAACCTGTGCTTGGTGGGGTTCCTCCCACAGGCCAAATGAATACAGATTAGGTTAATTAGCATTCCTAAATCGTCCTGCATGACCCTGGATAAGCGGTATAGAAGATGAATGAATGAATTATTTTTTCAATAATTAATAATATATCAGTAATATGAGGTTTAGTTTGAGTTCCACTTTGGTTGTTAATGACAGCAGCTTATCATAGTACGGTAATGTGCTCTAAATTATCCATTCGTCCATCATTTGACTGCACATGTGCCTTTGGTCTTAGCTTCCCTCACGCAATGCGCATGTCTCTTGTACATAAAGAGCTCGCATATCTCTCGAGTGTTGAAACATTCACTCTCCGCTTAGTTTTCTTTTGAAAACCAAATGCTCCCAAATGCAGCAAAACCAGTGCTAGTGATAGAAGTGTCGATTTTGGAAGTGAAACAAAAGGCTACACTAGCTTTAAGTTTATAACTTGTTTAGAGTGTTTGCAGAACATCCAAGTCCCATAATGTCCTCTTTCATATGTTGTATCATTGGCATTAAGCTGTATATACCTTTAGTTCTTGACTGCTGTGTTAACTACAGTATAACGGCAGTAACAGAGTGTAAATGTCCTTCTCCTTGGATTCAGCGTTCTCCAAAAATTAGCAGTTAGTTAGCAAGAATAGCAGTTTGTTTCACCTCGTTGATCATGTGACAGAAAGAAGCGATGTGATTGGCTTTTAACATAATGCAGCCATTCCATGCTATAGTTTGCCCAAAGTGTTAAGTTCAAAGCTTCTTATAGGAGGGTTTTCTTATTAAATATCTTGTGTGCCAGAGGAGATTTATTTGCTAGAATGAGTAAGAGTTGAAAAAGAATTTTGCCAACAAACCGTCCATATTTATTACCAGATCCATTAAACTCGCCTTCAGTTCTACGTTACAGTCCCAAACTTTTACATTTACAGCCTTTGGCAGACACCCTTATCCAGAACAACTTTTATAAATTTTATCTCATTTTACATCTGAGCAGTTGAAGTTTAAGTGCCAAACAGCTGCAACTTTGTGGTGCTGTGGTTTGAACCCAGGACCTTCTGATCAGTAGTCAAACACCTTAATCACTGAGCTGCCTGTGCCCAAACAGAGTAATACAGTACATATTTAAAATGTATTGTATGAACAGCAGTTTCTCTATTCTTATTAGAACTACGGATTCAATCTGCCATTATTACATTTGTTCCTACAATACTGTGCGTTAGATATAAGGCTCAATCAATTCAAGTCATTAATAAAGGTTTATAATAAAATATTATTCAGGAACTATTATGACTTGATTTGTATTTAATAGTGATTTTAACATGATTGCAACAACAACAACAAAAATAATAATAATAATAACCGCAGACCTCTAATGAATCCTACTTATAGAAGCACCAGCTGTGGCTCCCTGCTTATATTACATGTATGAGTTCATGTATGTGTGCATGTTCAAGCAGCTGTGATTCAGAGTGATGAGGTGTGTGATTTACGCACTGCTGTAATTAAACTGTACTTTGACTTTAATTAGACAGCTGATAGTATGGGATAGTGGAATGGCACAGGGCTTAATCAGTTAAGTGAGTGAATAAGTGTTAGGGGGTGAAGGAAGGAAGCGGGGCAAGGGCACAGGAGCAGGGTGTTAATTGAAACATTTCTTGGCTGCTGAACAGAGATGTGTTTACGGGAAAGGAGGAAGCTTCCCAACTGCGATGCAGCTCAACTTCTAGCCTTTAGGTCCCGCTGCACCTGTCCTCACACACAAACCGGTTCTGCCTTGTCAGTTTTTAAACACTAGGCGAAAAGGTTAGATCGCTCGAAGGAAGGTCAACTGGGAGACTGCTGGAGCACTAAAGCAAAACCTTTAAATGGAACCTCACACTTATCCACTGTGGAGACACAAAGGAGACTTTTGATGCACATTGCCACCTTATTGCCAGGCATATTAAGTACCTTAGCACCACAGCAAGTCTCCTAGCAAAAGATGTGGATTGGGCAAGCTTGCACATGCAAAGCAATGCTAAAGTGGTGTTACTCTGCCCATGGTGTTACTCTCAAGACTTCAAAACTACAGTACAGCTACAGATGTAAACCTTTGTAGGCATTTTATTTGTTCGTCTGAGCTTTCTCGTACCACTCTCGGATGCTGTATTTGGAACAAACGCCCATTTCACATATTGCACACTATTTAGAGTGCTGGCAGGTGCCTATATGCCAAAATAGGAGATTGCTTTCATCTACAGTCTGGCACAGCTAATAGCATCTCATGGGAGAGAGGTTAGAGAGGCGAGAGGGAACGCCAGGCAGACGCGTTGTTCATCTGGGTTTTTTTTTTTATAGGTCTATTTAGGGCTGGTGTTCAGTAAAAGCCGGTTTATTAAGCTCAGTGCCTGGAAATGCTGGAGTACTTAGATGGCTTTATGGCGGCTCAGGGAGTGGGTGCCAAACTGAGGAGAGGAACTCCCATGGGTACGATGGTTTTGGTACCTCATGTCTGCCTCTTGGGGAGGAAGATAGGGTGTGAGAGACAAAAGGAGAGAGAGAGAGAGAGAGAATATGGGTAGGAGTGGCATAATGGAGCTTTTAAAATAGTCCAAAATTATTTGTACTTAATTCCAATATAAGACGTTTGATACATTGAGTGTGCGGGTGTAAGAAAGAGAATGAAACAGAGAGAGACAGAGAACGAGAGAGAGAGCTCATACCATTTAATGCCATGTGCTCTGGAAGTAGGTCAGGTATCCTCAGCTTTAATAGATTCACACTGAACTACTGTCTCCGAGGCACAGAACAGCCTCTCCCAATAAAGATCAGCAAAACCCAACCATTACAGGGGACAACGCTTCAAAGGTGCATGAGACATACAGTATGCACAGACACTATGTACACTGTATGTGTATGCCTTTGAATCTGGCTATTACTAATCTAAATACGGTTAGAGAATTGAGAAATGCTTTTAAAGGCTTAGTAAAAGCTAGTTGCACAAAGATAGAAACAAACATGTACACACATAAGAAACTGTTAAACTGTAAAGGAAATCACAAAATTCACTAAAAATGGTAAAAGTAAAAGATTCATATAACAGCATGGTTGACAGAACATAACTATATTTTTAAAAAATTAAAGCGGCTTTAAAAATGTTTTGAGTATGTTTAAATCGAGGGAGAGTGGTAGAGTGTTAATGCCCATTCGAAGAGTGTACCAGGGGGTGGGGTCAGTGCTAGAGAAGGTACTTTATCCCCAGGTTTGGTGCTGAGTTCTCTGGGGCATAGAACGATCTGAATTAGTTAAAAAGAGGATTCTAGGAGGTAGAGGCCATTTCAGGTAGGAAGGGGCCATGTTTTTGAAGGGCTTTATGGCAATTAGGTGAAGCCTGAATTGGATGCAGTTGGAGCAAATAGTGGTCATGCAAAATAGGGGTGATACCACAGGACATAATGAAGTGTTGAGGATGAACCAACCAGGATGATGCTGTAATAATCGATTAGGGATGTACAGTAACAAAATCATGGATGAGTGTTTCTGTGCCTGAAAATGTCAAAACAAGCAATATATTTTAGATTAAAGAAAGCTGTTCTGATGTTTTATGTGTTTCTCAGATGAAAGTGGGGCATAAATGACAATCCCAAGGTTTCAGATGTGGAAGGACAGGGGAACAGTAATGTCATAAATTTTTCTAGGAAAAGTTTACTAGGTTTTTAAGTTTTTAGAACAATAAGTATTATTTCTGATTTATAGCTGTTTCGCTTGAGAAAGTTTGCCTTCATTCATGCTTTCAGTACATTCATCCAGTTTAAGAGTTCAGAGTGAGTTTAAGCTGTAATGGATTTGGTGGTTATGTAAAGTCGTATGTTGTCAGCCTGGTAGCTGAGACCATGTTGTAGGAAGACTACAAGACTACCTAAAGAAAGTGAATAGTGGATAAAAAGCAGGGGACCGAGCAGTATTGTTACATATATAGCAATGCCTTTCAGAGGGATACAGTTTGAACAAGGAGGAGGCACTGTTTGTGATATTGAATTATGTTTCCTAATGAGACCAAATGATAGAGCAGTTAATGGTGTCAAATGCAGAGTCAGGGTTGAAGGAGGACGTACATGCTGAGGTCTTTGAAGCCCACAGAAAGCAAGAGGTCGTCAGTTTTTTTGAGGAATGCTGATGCAGTTCTGTGTTGCGGTCTGAAACCCAATTGGAGCTTTTCTAACAAATATTTTTTTCAGAGGAGAGCTTTATAAAGGTCCCATATATTACTGTTACTTGAACAATCTTACACACCGAAAGTGTCATTTTGTCATACCTCAAACTCCCTTTATTTCACTCCTGCTCCAATGTGCCATTTTAGTTTCTATGTAAATGAGCTAGTGCCAACCCAAACCCACCAGGGAACAGCACAGTTAAGCAAGAAAACAGGGCAGGGTATCTCCTTGTATGATGTCATGTGGGAGAAAATCTAATTGGCTTGTTTAAGCCCTGGCCAATACAAAAATAGAAAAAAGGACAAAAAAGCAGAAAATGTTTTTTCTCGTGTTTTTTTCCCCCTACACGCGCACTGGAAACACATCTGAACATTTAAAAATTACTACAAGCTAAATTTTGCATAATAGGTCCCATTAAGCTTTGATACAACAATATGTTTCTAGATTTTGAGTGAAAATAAATGTTTGAAACAGGTGTAAAGTTGTTGTTGTTTAAGTATGGAGGTTGGGGAGGCAAGTTTGATGGCACATGGGACTTGGCTGAAACAGAGGGAAGATGTCAGTGGTAAGTGGACACATGGCTAGAAGGCAAGCCTTTATAAGGCTGAAAGGGATGGGGTCCATGGGGTTGGTAGTAATTTTTATTCTAGCAGGTAAAGATGAAAAAAAAAATGTCAGCATGGCAGATTGGAAAGAAATGGCTAAAGCCTGAACTGTTTGGGGGAGTTTGAGATGGCTAATGGGTAGAGTTTGGTGTAACTCTAGTGGAAGTGGTTGTAGGAAGTTGTTATTGATGGACTCTTTTTTGAAATATGAAGGATTACACGGATCGAGTGTAAAATTCTGAGAGATGATGTTCATGGACTTAAATAGATTCTTAACTGTAGTGAAGAGGACTTAACCCGCCTGTTATCCTTGGGGTCACTTGGACCCAATTCATTGTTTAATGTCCAGAAATAAACAGTTGAAATATTTTTTTGCTTTATATTTGATGACTTTAACTAATTTAATGGGAATGACTGGGTAAACATAAAATTTAGATGATTATATGTTTTTAATGTCCTGTACACATTTTGTACGTGTTCTTTGGGGTAAATTTAGGCTGTTTTACCTTTATAAAACATATAAGATGCATTAATATTTTACACACATTTATTTTAATTGTTTAAAATTATATTGACATTACTATAACATTCAACTTTTTAAGATTTTTAGTTTTCCAAAAACAATGCTTTAAGGCCCTAATCTACCAAACCGTAGATGTAGCAGGCAGGAATGCACAAGTCAATAGGTTTAGTAACAAACAGCCTTTAGAGTACTGACACTGAAATGGGATTATTTCAAGCCATCATGTGTCCAAAAATCATATGCTTTGATGACAGAGAAACAAGGAAGGGGGGACAAGAGTGTGAGAAACTCACAGAAATACAGGATACTCACAGAATATACAGGACAAGTGTGTTTAGCAATTACACTTGCTTTACAATGCCAGCACCCATATACCTGTGGATGAAGGTCTGGTTGGGTTTTGTGGGTACTTCCCCTTTAGACAACAGCCATAAGAATTTTAGTATGGAATGTACAGTACTGTAGTTTTCTATGGCAAACTATAGTACATAACGTAACACAGTATTACAGTGGTATTTCAGCCATTACTAGGGTAGGCACCATATAGTAGGACTTTATAGAGTACAAAGGTATGTATTATGGCATTCAGTGAGTACTATCATGGTAGTACTATAGTATGAACCACCTTATTTAATGAAAACCATGGTAATTACTGGGTACCACAGTGGTATGTTTGTACCATATTAGATATTTCAGTTACTGTTATGGTACAGTATAGTACATGCAATGCCATATTAGATGTTGAACTTTAGCCACTGTGGTACATAAGCATGTATAAAATATTTTATACTGTATGTGTTTTATAGTACCATACTATAGTACTGTACAAAAGTAGTGTATATACCATGAAAGAACAACATACCATAGTGTGGTACATATACCCGTTGATTACCATTGTACCTACACCATGTTAAAATGTTATGGGTACAAAAATACAATATGAAAATATATGCAGCATGTGAAGCACAATACATTTAGGTCTGTAATATGCAGTTGTACACTGGTCAGGCCCTAAGGCGAGTACCATGAAAAAATCATGGCAGGAATGTGGTTCTAGACATGGCAAAAGGACTGAATGGTGATAAAATTATGAGAGCTATTTTTTTTCTCCTCATACGCCTTGAGTGAGATAGTGCTGAAAGGAAATATACCATGTTGGGTACAGTAAGAAAAAAAAAAAACAAGAACTTCTTGCCATGAAGAACAGGAATGTAACATCTTCAATATTTGCTTTCACTGACGGAGCCACTGCGGTTTCCTATTGCCCCAAGAAAAAGTAAAGAAAAAATGTCTTACTGAAGAGCACTATGCTGTCCTGGATACCAGAGAGGACAGAAAACCACAAATGGTTCTGGACCATTTCCTTTCAAAATGTTTGAAATTGTTTTGGGTTTTCCTGAGGTCAGTCTGACCCCACACATAATGCATGACATTTAGGTCATTGACAAAAAAAATCGCTTTTCTTTTGAAATGTTTTAAATCACAACAAAAAAGTACTTTTAATCTACATATTTTTTAATAGTCACATAATAGGTGTTCAGAATGTATAAGGTGGTGGATGGGGGTTATGTTTGATTTAAATGGCTTTAGGCAGTCAATAAAGAAACATGAAGTACCTGAAACATAACCCTGGGTAACAATTTTGATTGTAATCATTACCTGGAGGTTTCAATTGCTAGGGTCAAAATGACCCCAATGATAAATGATAATAGTAAATGTGAGGCTTACAGGAGGCTTGTTGGAATCACGCTGAATGACTTGTGAGTAGTGAGTACTGTAGTCTGTGCTTAATCCATCTTTGTACAGTAGAGGAAAAATATTTGTAGGCTTTGTGATACTTTTCAGAGGTGCTCCAGCTGACACTTCCTGGTTTTAATCGGATGAAGTGTGGGAGAATATCAGAGGGCAGAATGCTCAAATGAGGCATGTTCTGATGGGGGCTGGTTGATCAAGATGGATAAAAATCATCTCATAATGTAGCATATACCTTGAATTATACTGCTTGTTTTTGTTGTTGTGGGTTTAAAGAAAGGGGTGCAAAAAAAACCACTCTCATCAGTGCTGCGTGAATGTACTGACTAAAAACAGCGTATATAAGTAGAGTCTTGTAAAAGTGAGGTCGATTTGAAGATTTATTTATTTTTATTCTCTGGGAAATACCGTGAGTTGAAGACTCAGTTGAAGACTTGAGTGTACACACACAAATACATGCATAAGCACACACACACACACACGCACACACATACACACTCTAACCATTAAGCTCCTTGGAGAGTAGGTGGATTTATGTAGCAGCAGTCTAAATGGACTGCAGTATAGATTTCCTACTGTACATCCACTGTACTCTATTACCATCTGCCACAATTTCACAGCAGTATCTCATCTGAATAATAAGAGTGTGGATTCACTGCGGTGGTCCATATGTTCATATGTCAAGATTATCTCGTATCATGGAAGATTCAGCTTACATCTTGATATCCATGAGTGGATTAATAATGATTGCACCATGGCCTGGATTCTTATGTGCCTTTGCTTGAACATGGTCACAGAAGAGAACAGTGTAGTTCATGGAGTCGGATGAAGCCAGTCAATCACAATTCAATCTATCATAGCTAATGGGTTCTTCTTACCACTAGACTGGGATTTTCATAGGTCTGCAGAAACAAAGCAGCGGAAGTGGTGGTGCAGTGTAGGACTGGTTTGTGTGCTATTCTGCTCTGCATTCTAGTGAAAGAGTAGAAGCCAGAGTGTGTTTGGAAAATAGCAAAGAAAAAAGATGGAATACTGAACCTTGTCTGCCATACCCAGCGCTGTAGACAGTACCCAATAAAAGTAAAGACACCATTATTATATACTGTTATGTATTATAAGAAATCATTATTATATGCCATTATATTTTCTTGTTGAGCTTCCCACTTTTGTTTTTATGCTTATTTTCAGTTTGCACCCCATTACCAAGACAGATTCCTTGTATACGAAAACATCCTTGGCAATAAACCTGATTCCGAATCCATACTAAACAATGACTCAAGCAAATATTAAAGTAACCCCTAAGAACCCACAAGAGCTCATTTACAGTAGTAGCTGGCTCACAGCTATAGCTTCTCCTGTTCAATCCCCAGCTCAGATTACTATCTGTGCAGTTTCATATGTTCTCTAAGGTGTGTGTGGGTTTCCTTTAGGTTTTAAAGGTTCCTCCTACTGGGAGTAAATTCATTCTAGTTTTCTTCTTCACGAATGTTATTCGTGACAAACTCAAAAGCTAAGACAATGGAACTTCATTTTCTTTCTAAATCCTTTGACTTTTAATATATGAAGAATAATGACTCAAGCACACGCTTTTAATGCTAATGTTAATGCTAATGTCTACCATTACAAACCGTTGCCTAATTTTATTTAGGAATTAGCTACACTTCCCCTGATGTAATATAATTGATTTACAAACGAAAATGTGGAAAAAAGTTGAAAAACTTATACAGTGGACAAAGTTTAAATCCTGTAACAGTAATGGAGTATTTGTCTTTGCACCACTGGTTCTAGCAGCATGCTTTAAGCCTTCTCAAACGAATCAGCTAATCAGCATTAGCATCTTAGCTCTGCCGAAAAACAAACAATGAAACAAACAAACCAAAATGATTAGACCAGGGATTATACTACAGTACGTATAACCAGCAAACTAGTCTTTATGTTGCGTTGTGCGCTAGTCAGGCAGAGCAGCTAAAACAGCACAAGTCCAGCAGTATTCAGCAGAAACCAGCATGAACCAGTATTCATTCATTGTCTAAACTGCTCTTAAAAGCAGTGGGGGAAGAAAAAAATCCATGTCTTTTCAACTAAATGTTGAGCATTAGTCTGCCTTCTTGATTTTCCTCACAAGTAAGAAAATCAAAGCATTTCTGTAAAATCAGATCAGTTCCGATGTTCATTACCTCGAGTGGAAGCCATGCATCCAAGCGGGAACCAAAATGCGTTAAAAGTCTATCATCCAATAAATGTTCAGTTTTGCCATATAAAATAAACTGTGCGTGAATATGCTGCAGGATCCCACTGATGCTGTTTTGCTGATGACTTTCTATAGTTATGAACAAGATTACATGGACAGCAGTGCCAAAAGCTGATTAAATGAATAGTGGGGGAAAACATTGTAGGGGAAAAAAAAAAAAAAACTTGCCAGGGTGGTGTGATATACATGGGAAAGTGGATTATTTTCCTATAACAGCAAGGCACAAAGTGTGTTATTCTACTTATAACACAGACAATTGCCAGTGACTACAATGTTTAATTGATTAGTGATGTCATAATGTCTAAGTCCCTCTTTTACTGCAAACAGCCCTGACTCATCAATGTATGAACTCCATAATACCTTTTAAGGTACCAATACATTAGGACCAGATCCTTTAAGTGCTGTAAGAATCAAGGTTGGATCTCCATGCATCAGACTTTTTGTGTCCAGCACATCCCATAGATGCTCAGTCAGACTGAGTAATTTGAAGGCCATGTCAACACCTTGAACTCCCTCATGTCCCTCAGTCCATTCCTGAACAGTCTTTGCACAGTGGTGGGGTGCATTATCCTGCTAAAACAGACCACTGCCAATAGGGAATACCATTGCAACAATGGGGGTGTTTGGTCTGTGAGAATGTTTAGGTAGGTGGTACTTGTCCAAGTAACATCAACATACTGTAAATGCCAGGACCCAAAGTAGAGCATCACTCTACCTCTGCCAGCTTGAGATCTTTTTCCCAGGTAAGTGGTGCACACATATGTACCCATACATATGATGTAAAACAAAATTAAATTTCAATAGCATTCATGAAAGAAATGCCACACAAACAAGCGCAGTGGTCCACTGGTTTTAAATGGTCATGTAGGTGTATTTCAAATGTATACTTACACAAACATATTGCTGCCTCGCGGGTCCCAGGCTCTGATTCTGACCTTGGGTTTCTGTGCATTTAAAACTTTTTATGTTTTATACATAGTTTTCTATGGGTTTTCACTGGTTCGCCAGCATCCTTCAATCTCCCTGAAGCATGCCAGTAGGTGGACTGGCTATGCTAAATGGCCCCGGGTATAAAAGTGTATGTGAATGTGTGTGCACGGTGCCTCGTGATGGACTGGTGTCCGATGCATGGCATATTGACTCCTCATACCCCAGTGTTTTTTTGTTTCTGAAGGTGAGCAAATTAATTAATATTATTCAGCTTTTTGACAACATTTACTTTCCGGACCGCTTTTACTACTTTTAGAGTAGAACTTCTCAACACATCTGCATTTTGTGTGTGTGAGCACATTTGTGCATGACTATGGGTGTTTGAGTGTAATGTAATGGACTGTTGGCTGTGTTTATCCACATAAACTACACAATGCTGCAAGCTTCTTACTAATGAGCCACTAATTCATGATAAATGCGTATCTTCACCCTCATAGATGGAAGCGGTGTGCTAAAATGTTTGTGTGAGTGGTGCACTTAAAGCACTGGAGCATCATGACTTCTAGCTTTTAGCACACTTCTCTTGCGCTCTCTCTCTCTCTCTCTTCATTAAACTTCCCCTGTCTGGATTGCTCTGCTCTAATCTCATGTATAATGTATGGTACAGTAGAGGAGTCTCCCTGGAGCCAGCACCAGAGCTAGTAAGAACAGGTCTGGCACTTTGAAGTAGTCCAGTGAATTGGCCTCCATATTAGACTCAAACACCCACCCCCCTCCACACACACACACACACACACACAACATATGCAAGGAGACAAATTTTAATCACAGCTTTAACCCTCATTAGAGAACAAGCTGATGCAAGACATCCAAGAGCAAGTTGTAGTATTGGTGTGTGTGTGTGCGTGTGTATGTGGTGAGGAGTGCAAGCACAGAGAGATCTGAACATACAGTGACGCAACCAGTGGGACTCAGACAGAGATGTTGAACAGCTGAGAGGAGAGGACAAGCCAATTCTAAATTTACTTTTTGTGTGATGATCCCACATCCTACAAAATTACATCACCATGGCTCCCCCGTCTAAAAAACAAGAAACTGAGTTTTTTGGAATAAGGGTGTTGACAGGAGAGCCTGCCTGTTATTTAGCACAATTAAAAAATTTAGCACAATTTTCTTTTTATTGAAAATATACAACATAAATGTATGTATTGAGATTTTCCACCCTACTGCAGTACAGGTTCATAGTCCAGTGCCTCCAGTGCTCTTTCAGTTTCCTACTGGAAAGTTTACACAGGTTTGTGTAAAAGCTAGTTTTTGTGCTTTTTCCCCCAAACAAAAAGATACCGACCTTCATAAGTCAGTGTGCCAAAAAACATCGTCCTGTGTACTTTTGATATGATTCTGCAAGTTTACGGCGAAGCTGCAATGAGTCGTTTGAGGCGTTTTAAGTGGCACACTTAAGTGGTAAGAACATTACTGGGAGACAGTACAAGATCAGAAAGACCTTCATTGAGCTCAAACCATATAGCAACCTGTGCATGATGATAATCTGAGAACTCATCTATGAACTGGATTTTTATAGAATAATAACATTATTTCATTTTGTAACGTTTTACGCTGAAACAGTAGCTGCCACACAGTTAACACACAGTATCTCAAATTGAATAGTGGGTCAATAGCTGTCAAAGCAATAAATTGCACTTGTAAATCCTGCACTATTTTGCTTTTGATTTTATAAATACGGTGCAGGAGTATAGAATATTTTAATCTAATGAGGGCTGCAGACCTACTGCTAAACAAAAGGGGTGGATTTTGTATCTTGAATTTTTCTGTATTTTTTATATCATCCACATCATATTATTAGTTTACTATATATAAATATATATTTAGGATTTTTCCATTGTGAACAAACTATGGTATTATAGTAAAATAATGAGTCCAATTATGTCTGAGGTCTAAATACCAGAGTGTGTAAATTCACCACAGGCTATATTCTGAGTTAACGTAAATACAATAATTACAGTATAACATATGACTTTTCCCCCTGTTGTCAGTGTATAAAAGCAAAATGCAATATAAAACCAAATCAAAAAGAAAAAAAAGGCTATGTGAGCATATGAATGAGAAAATGGTGAACATTCAAATACATCAAAAAGAGTCAATTACTGCCAATTGCACATTATTCCCTACAATTTTGATTTAACAATATGGCTTCCACCATCATTACTGTGCTGTGTGTGCAGTGTAAAATATCACTCGCTCTTGCGAACCCTGTTTTTTTTTGTATTCATTTTTTTTAGATTGTATGCCAACAATTACTTGCACCATGAAGTCATAATCTTGATGTGCATGCAGGATGTAGATTCTTGTTCTCACACTTTTAGTTCTCTATCTGAGCCTTCAAATTATTAATCTAATGTCAGCATTTTCCCCAGTTTGACATACCCTTCTTGTAAAGGACACGTACTTACAGTTTGAAGGATAAGCTGTCCAAACATTGATCTGCTATGATTATAGCTCACGAGGTAATTCATAACTTCAGCTGTCAAAAATGTCCCCTGTCCTCCAAAAATGAAAACCTTTCAACCTTTTTTCCCTACTTTAAACCTTTAAAAGGATGATTATCATATTTAGAGTATTAATTGAATATTGGAATGAAATAACATTCATCATCAACAAAATTCAATTCAGCATGATTTATTGTGTTTAAAGTGTGGCGCTGAAGTTTAAGCAGATATTGGGAAGATATAGGGAAAACTGAAGTCCAAGGTCTAAGCCTTACATACTGTAAGCACGGTATGCCTCTTTTTCAACGAGCGACTGTCTGACTCACTGAGATCTGAAGAGGTCTCAGCTCTGAATACTGATGTGCACAATTTGACCGCTGACTCAAAATTATTAATCTGTATCACAAATCTAAATATTGCTTTCAACATGCACCAAGGAATATCCGATAGAAATTCGTGAGGCATATTTAATGTTTAGCACTTTCCTTGTTGTCATACACTCCATGAACTATATGAAAGCTCTGAGAATTAACTAATAAATTGAAATGGATCTTGAACACTGATCCAGAGGCACCACATCTTGTACCTAGAGACCTTCTTTTCTCTAGAGATTAGTTCCCACTGCAATCGAAACACATCTGGCACCAATGTTAAGATAATTAGCTGGATTAGCTGGATAAAGATGCGCATATTGGGGTTTCAACAGGGTCTAAAGGATTAAAATGTAATTACAAAGCCAATAAAGGAAGACGCTTGACAAATTTACTCTTAACTATTACAGTCTATACATGAACTGCGGTCTAGATGGTAATAATAACTTTTTTGTAATTGCAGTTTTGATCTGACAAACCTGTAAAAACCCGTTAATGAGAATTATGGACATCAGACACAACATCCACGCATCCAACCACACTCGCACACATACTCTCAAGAGAACGGAGATCAATACCTCATGTCACTTTAATTAGCGACGAAATAAAAAGCCAGTTTGATCTTCTCTACCTGCGTTCTAGTGCTGAATCTCAGAAGCCATCTCTGTGCTTTGAGACACGCCCACACATCCTCTCTCGATCCTGTTAATACATGGTGATTATCATTTAGATAGTAAACACCATTACAATTCTCCCTCCCTTCTACTCTTTTTTTCGCAGCTATGTTAGTATGAATTCTTAATCGTGTCATTATTTGGGGATTGAGGTCCGTTACGGAGGCTGTGGTGGTGACTACTGATTCAGGTGGTGTCATGGGGAATGGGTTTTAGGATAAAGGCTTGTAAGCACACACAATCTTCTCCTGCTTGGTTTCTCCTGGGGCTCGGCCTTCATTTATACACAATAGGGCACACTGTGATGGCGTCTGTGTGTATACTGTGAACATTGACGCACACCTACTTTGACACACACTTAGAGGAGGTGTGTGTGTTTATGTGTTGCCCTTGAGCAAAACTGGCATCATAATGATGCCTGCAAGCCTCGGTAGCAGTGGATATCAGGTGAGCTCCATTTACCTGCACACACACACACACACACACACACACACACACACACACACACACACACACACACTTCCTTGCTCTCCAATCCCTCACCACTGATTGATCTAAGACTGTGTGTGTCCTACATGTTACACTTTGCAATCCATGAGTAACCTCACAGCTCTGCACCACATGTTTGTCACTTAGTCATACTTTCTCACTATATCGTAAAACAGTTCTTGTTACACACATAAAACAAGCCTTCCACCAACTTCTGATTCCACTACCATTTTTTATATTATGAAATTATTCTAGTATATCGTATCTTACTTATTTACTGCAGCTTTGAAAGCTTTTTTTCACAGTGATTTTCTTATCATATTATTCTCTATACTTCTTCACAAACAGAACCTGAACAAGTCGTGGTATATTAAAAAGCAGACTTGATGCATTTTGGGAAATTATAGCATCACTTTCCCTATTTTTATTCATTTTTCAGTTTCAAGTCTGTATTGTTTGTTCTTCCATTAAATTATTCAGGTGGATTAAAAACCCAGTCAGCTGTGCTTAATCTTAACAACTTGATTTTAACAAAAATTCTTTCATAGTGGATAATTATGGTTGACGTATATCTATTTAAAAAATTTTTAAATCACAAGCCTGCACCATGACTGCATGTAGGTTATAAATGGTCAATCCTGTGCATGTGCGTTTGCACCTCATGAAAAGAGTGAGCTGTTGATTGGTGACCTGCTTTTACGTTGCATAATAGTGCATTTCCCTCAGTGTTTTAGAGCTTTAGCTGAATCCAGGCGGTTCCTAAACCAAAATGGAAAAAAAAAAAAAAAAACACTTTTTGATTTTCCTCCGCAATGTTCAGTTTCTGACCCCAGCAAAAATAACGCAGGGTGTGAGGAAAGAATTGACTTTGGGTCCCGCTGAGGATTCTTCACTTTAGGATTGTTTGGATTTCACATTCTTTCAAGGGCATAAAATTAGCAGCTGTTTATTTGATAGGATATACAGTACAGACCAAAAGTTTGGACACACTTTATCATTCAAAGAGTTTTCTTTATTGTGTTCTTTAATGTGTTCTTTAGCCCAAACAAATCTCTTCTGCTTGTTGCCTGTCCTTAGCAGTGGTTTCCTAGCAGATATTCTACCATGAAGGCCTGATTCACACAGTCTCCTCTTAACAGTTGTTCTAGAGACGTGTCTGCTGCTAGAACTCTGTGTGCCATTGACCTGCTCTCTGATCTGAGCTGCTGTTAACCTGCGATTTCTGAGGCTGGTGACTCGGATGAACTTATCCTCCGCAGCAGAGGTGACTCTTGGTCTTCCTTTCCTGGGGCGGTCCACATGTGAGCCAGTTTCTTTGTAGCGCTTGATGGTTTTTGTGACTGCACTTGGGGACACTTTCAAAGTTTTCCCAATTTTTCGGACTGACCGACCTTCATTTCTTAAAGTAATGATGGCCACTCGTTTTTCTTTACTTAGCTAATACAAATTCAACCTCTTTGAATGAGAAGGTGTGTCCAAACTTTTGGTCTGTACTGTGTGTATATGTGGAACCTTGGATTACGAGCATAATTCGTTCCGGAAGTGGGCTCATATTCCAAAACACTCTTAAACCAAATCATCATTTCCCATAAGAAATAATGAAAACTCAAATTATTCGTTCCACAGCCCCCAAAAATCAATCTATAAAATTAAAATAAAACAAATTAATCTGCACTTTACCTTTAAAAAAAGTACAAATAAATCCTGACAGATAAGTGTTTCCATTGGTGCGTGCACGCACCGTGTGTGTGTGTGTGTGTGTGTGTGTGTGTGTGTGTGTGTGTGTTTGTGTGGAATTAGCCCCTTCCCTCGCCTCGTTTTACACAGTAACACTCCTCCTCCCTCTCCGCACCTCGCTTTTTCACAACAGTTTCACAACAAACACACGCACACAACAGAAACACCGTTTTAACAGGAAAAAAAGAAATCTCTCTGAGACTGACATGAGCGTATATTAACAGACACACTTTTTAAGTTTCACAACAAGCGCATAAACACAGCGAAAACACCGGTTTAACGGGAAAAAAAGCGAGACTGGCACGAGCGCATACTAAAGGAATCACTTAAGTTTCACAACAAACGGACACACACAAACACGGAAACACCGTTTTAACAGGAAAAAAAGAAATCTCTCTGACCTGGCGTGAGCGCATACTAAGAATCACTGCTGTAAAGTAAAAAAAACAAAAAAAACGCAAATAAACCAGCACCTTACCTTTGAAAAGAATCGCGACAGAGCAGAGTTTCTGTGTCTTTGTGAAGCCGGGAGGGGTGAAAAGGCGAGAGAGTGTCTGTGCGTGTGTGTGTTTCAGTGTCAAATTGCGCACACAGGAGCAGAGTTTCTGTGTTTGAAGCCGTGGGGGGAAGGAGGGAGGGGGGGGGGGGTTAAGGTGAGAGAGTGACGCTCGGTGTCAAAATAAGAGTCGCATGTGTGAAGCATGATACTCGGCGCTCGTAAACTAATACTTGCTCGGTTTCCGAATAAAAAATTATTTAAAATCTTTGCTCGGTTTACGGAACACTCGTAAACCACGTTACTCGCAATCCGAGGTTCCACTGTATAATATATATATATATATATATATATATATATATTTCTAAAAAAAAAAATCCAACATTACGATTGAAAGAGCAGAAAAGACAGAAAGAGCAGTGCTTCTTCTGTCCCTTCATGATTTAAAGGCTTCTCCTCTTCAATGATTGAAGATGATGTAGGAAATGAGCTTTGTCAGTTTGGTTACGTGCAACCTACAGTGCGCCATCAGCTCCCACCAGGTGGGCAGTAACGAGTTACATTTACATTACATTTTGACTTTTTGAAAAAAAAAATACTCCTATGAGTATTTTTACTGCACCTTACTTTTTACTTTTGCTTGAGTAGATTTGTGAAAAAGATACACAACTCTCACTCCGCTACATTCGGCTACACTGGACTCATTACTTTTCTAACCATTTATTCCACACATGCTGCCGGTAGCTCTAGCACTCGACTGTTTCACCAATCCGACTCAGATTGATTCACATGACTCAGTTTGACCAATCAGCCGCGGTAACAATAACCACCTGTAGTCACATGACCACACTCAAACCGGCAGCATAGCGGGAAAAAAAATCTTTAGCCGGCATCCCTGGCATCATACAAGCATGTTTTGCTTGCAGAAGAATAGCTTCATACTGCGGTGTCTTCTTTATCTGCCAAAACAGACTCACACTTCAGCATATGAAACTCGACTTCTAAGATGAGGAAACATGTCACAGTAAGTTTAGCTGTTTCATTGAATGTTGCAATGTGAATGTGTTAAAGTATACATATTTAATATAATATAATATAATATAATATAATATAATATAATATAATATAATATAATATAATAATAAAAAAAAAAATTGGACATTACGATTGAAACAGTTACTCGAGTACTTGAGCAGTCTTTTCACCGATTACTTACTTAAGTACAGTTATTCTTACCCGAGTACATTTTTGGCTACTCTACCCACCTCTGGCTAAAGATGAAACAAGTGTCATTTATGAACTATTGAGATGCTCTAGCACAGCTTATTTTTCTCATAGATTCCTTCTTATTGTATATAAGGACAAACTATCGTTATTTTTCTTTCTGGCTTTCTTTCTTTTTTTGACTGTAGCCCTGGTGGAATTGTACCAAAACTTATTTCTCTCACGTTAATTGGTCACAAATAGATTTGACTTTTTTCCCTATCTGTCAGTACTCCCACACTATTTAGTTTAATTTAGTTTTGAGTTTTTACAATCAAGGCCACAAAATGTGTTCTTTTTCCAATCTTCTTAATTTGCAGATGTGCGTTCTTGTATTAATAAATTGTTCCCATGTGTTTCATTTCTGTGCTTCTCTAAATAAAACTTATAGATATGCTGACCGAGCACTTTACTGCTACTCACTTTAAGTAGGTCTAGTTCATCGTTTTATCTTAATAATTAACACTGTATAAAATCTAGTCCTCGTGAGAAATATTTCTGCAATACTGTCTCCTCTCTTTAGAGCTTCATAGAGTGTGAACATTTTACAAGATTAATTCATTTATAATGTCTTATTAATACATTTAAAATTGCCCTGGAAGGACACTTGCATTCAGCAAAACAGCTTAGTTGCTGAGAAATGTTTTGGTTACAACAATTCAACAGATATTATCTCTGGACATACTGTTACTGTTAGAACTTGGACATTAAGGGGAAAAAAAAACAAACATAAAATACAGATGTATGTTCAAGGACAGACTTGCATGGAGCTGGGACATGTGGTCTGCCATATGGTTGTAACTGCCTAAGCAGCACATAAAGGAGGAGTGAGGGTTGCTGGAGAATTACTGTTGGTATTTGAACTCAATAGCCAGGAGCTCCACAGGGTCAATGTACATGGCCGGGCTGCTATAGCCAAACCCTTTGTCATTCGTGCCAATGCCAAACATCGGTTTCAATGGTGCTGGCAGTGAAAATCTTGGGCTGTGCACAATGTGAAACATGTATTGTTTTCTGTTGAGTTCACCTTCACTGTCTTTCCCACATCCGGGAGAGTTAAAGGGTGGAGAAGCCCCAAAGAAGCATACCACCCAGACTGTTGCATGCCCATAGTGAAGCATGGTGGTGGATCAGTGCTGGTTTGGGATGCAATATCATGGCATTCCCTAGGCCCAATACTTGTGATACCCCCAAAGACTACCGAACCATTCTGAAGAACTGCACTCAATGGTTCAAACATTGTATCCTGAAGGCAGTGCCGTGTATCAGGATGATAATGCACCAATACACACAGCAAGACTGGTGACAGAGTGGTTTGATGAACATGAAAGTGAAGTTGAACATCTCCCATGGCCTGCACAGTCACCAGATCAAAATATTATCAAGCCACTTTGGGATGTTTTTGAGGAGCGAGTCAGAAAAACGTTTTCCTCCACCAGCATCACGTAGTGACTTGACCAGTATTCTGCAAGAAGAATGGCTCAAAATCCCTCTGACTACTGTGGAGGACTTGTATTCCATGAGTAACTGATGCTGTATTGGCTGCAAAAGGAGGCCCTGCACCATACTCATGAATTATTGTGGTCTTAAACCAGGCGTTTCAGTTTCATTGCCCAACCGTTGTATACAGTATATAAAACTCATTGACCATGAACCCAACCATTGCTGCTTGGCTGGAATTGTGTTGTATTCGTTTCCCATCTAGAGAGCTGTCTAAGAACACCAGATGTTTTTTTCCCCCCAGCTCACACAAAATACAGACAGCTGGGCATTGGTGGCTCAGTTGTAGGTTTTTTGCCTACCATGTGGAATGCTCGGGTTCAATTCCCAGCCAATGCCCAAACCTCAGCCACTGCATGCAGTGCTGGTCTCAAGCCCGGATAAAATGGGAAGGTTGTGTCAGGAAAGGCATCCTGTGGATCGGATGGTTTGCTGTGGCGACCCCTTCACATGAGCAGCCGAAAGATTAACAACAACATAATACAGGCAGCTCATGTAGTTTATACTGAGGTTTGGATACTAATTTGGTGTTTCAATACAACTACTCATTTGAAGGTCTGCTGTTAGAAGCTCTTTATTTCCTGTCGTTCAGCTGGTCTTCAACAGAGTATAGATTTAACTGTTCTATAGTCCTGGACATTTGCCTGCTGTCTCCCTGAGAGAGACTCTGTCTATTTAAGAGGAGTGCAGTGGATTGACTAGGGATCAGTCACTGCAACAGCATCTGTACTTTCTAATATGTTCCACTCCTCTGGATTTTGCTGCTACTGTGAGCATGCACACGCATATACTGTAGAGGCACACACATGCACACACACACACACACACACACACACACACACACACACACACACACACACACACGCAAAATCTGGCATCATTTTATTTCCTGAACTTGATCCCTTACTGCAGAGCAACAGTAAACATGTTCCACTTATAAACATGTCAACAAAACTTTAACTCCTGCAGCGAAATCCAAAAGTTATCCACTTACACACAGCTGACTTTACATGAGATTTTCAGTTACAGTTACGCTGTGCGATGCAGATTTGTGCAGTTTGGAAGTGTAAGTCACTCTTTCCTCTCCTTTTGCCTCCCTCTGAACCTTAGTCTGTCTGAGATCAATACTGGATGTTGAAAAATGTGGCTTTTGTATATGATTCTGTTAACCACTGTCCTCTAAAAGTAATGTTGCAGGGATTCTTCTTCACCTCTCCATGGGCTGTTTGACAGAATAAATAGAACCGTCTGGTGGTATAATTAAGGTTTAATAGATTCAAACCCCTCGAGGGGCTTTTGGCTCTTTTGTCTGAGAAGAGTGAAGAGTCAGATGAGTCTTGAAGGAAGCTTGTGGTTAAACTTTTTCGATTTCCTTGATTCATTAATTTCATTACCTGCAACATGTTTGAAGAATAAAAAAAGATTCTGGTGTAACTTCAGTTAGGATTGCCTCTAGGCAGTCAGAATGTAAAGACTTTAAATTGTATTACTGATATTTCATATTCTGACAAATTTGTCTTTGTTTTCCATAGTGTAGTTTTCTCTTCATAGATTAAACTTTTAAAGGTGCTTTGGTTTGCTCAGATGCCTGTGAACTAGTGACAGGTTGGTGCAGTTGGACAGATGGTGATTGGCAAGAGGCATCAAGTATGAAGGACATTCAGGAGCAATGAGACTTTACAAGTAAAGTATGCAACTCAACCTTGAAGGCATATACAGTAGATAAGCCATTAATTTTGCTTATCTGTTCCACCTTAATTCGCATCTCTCTCTCCTCTTGTCCTCCTGTAATGGAAAGAAATGTATTTTCTGTTTAACAGAGTCAAAGCACCCAACATTTTAAGAGAAAAAGTACGGTATACGTATAAATATATATTAAAGTTTATGGCATTTGGCAGACGCTCTTATACAGAGTGACTTGCAGAAGTGCTGCGTAGTCGCTATCAAAAATACATCTTCATGTTAGTTCACTAGTTTATGGACTAAAAGTATCATCAGTATGCAGAGTTTGGTGCAGTATGAAAAAACATAAGACACAACTTTTTTTTTTTTTTTTTTTTTTAGAACCAAAGTGCTAAAGTCCTTGGTAAAAATGCAGATATTTAGTCTTTGTTTGGTTTGAAGACAGTTTCTCAGCTAGTGACAGTCAGGGGAGGTTATTCCCACCACCTGACTGCCACAACAAAGAAGATCATTGATGCATAGTTTCTTTTTACTGTACTTTGCAAGATGGTGGGTCTAATCAAGCAAAGCTAGAGGATGGGAAGGTACAGTATAGAGCGGAGTGTGATAAATGATTTATGGCGGATGGGGACTGATGCCGTTTGATTTTGTAGGCAAGCATCAGCAGCTGCATTTACATGGACCCTAATATTATACTAACAATTGGAATAATTGCCCAATCGGAATAACAATGCATCATTTAAACACCTCAGTAGGTCAGAGCAGTCTGGCCTGGCCCAGTCACACAAACATTCAGTTAGGAGGAGGGGGGGGGGGGGTGTAAACCCTTTATCCATGCAGTAGAAAATGTTTGCCATGTCAACATTTGGTCTGTTTGTTTCTATCTTGTTGGAATGGATATACTCTTTCTGCAGATTTTTTCCTCCATGTAACGGTTATAGTTGGTAATGTGATATGTTTCCAGGGAGGAACTTTTGCTCCCATTCCTGATCAATAATCTTTTTGAGTACAACTCTCTCCAACCAGTCTTTGCTTCAGATTCACGTCCATTGGTGTTTGAAGGAGGAAATAGCGATGATTTGATAGCATTTCAAATCTTGTAATGCATGTAACCAACCACAGAAAACACTAAATTCTTGTAACCAGTCATCGCGGGTTCGATCCCCGGGTGATGCTGTAACCTCTCGCAGATGGACGTCTAGAGAGAGCTGATTAGCCGAGCTCTCTCAGAGGGGAGGGATGAGAAGTACTTAGTGCTCCCACATTAATTACGGCTCTACGGCCAGTCAGAGGCATCTGTGAGCTCACGCAAGCGGAGGGAGCGGTTAGCGCTGTCCTCCAAATGAGTTATGCCACCCCCAACGGTGCGTGAGCGAGCAGCTCGAAAAGATGCGGTCAGCTGGCGTCACGTGGTTCGGAGGAAACATGTGATCCCGACCAAGTGGTGGTAGTAGCTTAATGTGGGAGCGGCCTAGTGACAGGGAGGAATTGTATACGACTAAATTAGGGAGAAAATCTGGGAAAAATCCCCCCCAAAAAAATGACTATACAATAAAAAAAATCCCACATTAATAATATCTGTCAAGAAATAATATGTTGGGTGCACATACAGTGACATAATTTATATAGAATTTTTTTCATTAAATAAAAAAAACTTGCAGACAGATTTATGAGACCCAAAAACCACAAAATATAAAATCTGTGACTGTAGAAATCTATGGATAAAATCAGCTGTGTTCATCTCAGAAAGTCTCATGCATTTATCACTTACTTTAGCATAAAATCTATATATGAATCAAACTTATACACTCAGAAACAAACTGTATGTTTCCATGTAAACAGTTACATTTGAATTATTAAAAAACATGTCCATGTAAACATAGCTGTTTTATATCTTATGTTCACATGGCTTACATGGACTTTGAGCAAGCTATTCTGTCTGTCTTGAGGTTTCTGTGTGCTGCACTTACTACATCTTCTGTTATTGTTATTCTATGGACATGATCATACGTACCACTTTATTAGTCTGATCATATATATACTGTATACTATATATATACATATGTGCATAGTTTGCACAGAATGGTGCGGAAACCTAATCCATCCAATAAGCAGCAGGTGTGTGGAAAAAAATGCCTTAATAATGAGAGGTCAGGGCAGACTGCTAGACTGCGTTGAGCTAACAGGAAGGAACTTAAATAAACAATCCCTTTACAATCATGGTGAGCAAAAAAAAAAAAAAAAAAAAAAACCCAGTTCAGGTCACAGCTGGGCTGCAATAATGTAAGATCACATCCACTTCTTATATTTGCACTTCTGTATACCAAAACCAGGAATATAAGGCTACAATGGGAATAAGTTGAAGATTTGAAAAATTGACAGGTAAAGTCAGTATCAGCAGCACAGGCCCATAAATGCACCCTGCTTTGTGCCAAGAGTTCAGACTGGTGATGGTATAATGGTGTATGGCAGAGGTACTGACTTAAAATTTAAGAGGAATTTTTTTTTTAGCAGATGTCTGAATTCCATGTTTGTGTCATTGTAGGTCTCCAAAAAAATGTTGTTGTTGTATTTTGGCTGCTTCCGTCAAGGGGTCTCCACATTAGACCCATTAATCTGCACAACAACTTTGCCCTTCCTGACGCAACCCTCCCATTTCATCTGGGCTTGGGACCGGCACTGCATTCAGTGGCTGGCGTTTGGGCAATGGCTGGAAATCAAATCCGCCCCATTTAGTGATGCTTGGTTTAGGGAATGTTTTCTTGCCAATCTTTGGGCCCCTTAATACCACTCAAACATCATTTGAATGCCACGGCCTGTTTGGGTAGGTTTGCTAACCATGTGCATCTCTTCATGGCTACAGTTTACCATCCTCTACTACTGTATGAAACTGGTTTCATGATCATGACAATGAGCTCAGTGTTATTCAGTGGCCTTTATAGTCACAGCATCACAATCCATTATCATGCCTTCAGGATGTGAAGGAATGTGATAGGAATGTTTCTAAAATGTTGTGGAATCCATGCCACAAAGCACAGAGGCTATTTTGAGAGCAAAGGCAGTCCTACCCTGTATTTGTATGGTGTAAGCGTATGCAGCCATTAAAAGCCTTTTGTCTTAAGCCGTCTTAACATTCATGTCCCAACGTGAGACATTTACCGAGTAAACCTTTCTGCCCTGCCTAAATTCCTTTCCGGTTACACAGCTACAAAACACATACCTTCTGATGAGATCACTTATGTAATATGTAGGATTTTTATTTCCCTCAGTGACTTCCCATGACTGCCCATTCACCTGAGTTCACCACTTGTTCAAGCAGACTGCCATCAGAACAAAGCGGCAATGGGGCATGATGAAATCGATTTCATGAATATGGCCATGTTAAACTAGGGTTAGGTATTCCCTTATAATAAGCACAAAAACGCTTGGCTGTGCACTCTAGTTTGTCTTAAATGTATTTTATAGTATTGTATTGTATAAACATAAACATTTTTCCTCCTCCTTCATGTACTGCACAACATTAACCATTACATAAACGTTTCAATAAAATTTTTAAATACAGGACCGCATTTTTTTTTTTTGCTCAAGCCCAGAAATACATCATTATTATTATTTAGTTATTTATTTATTATTTAATTTTTTTAAATAAAAATTTATGCCCATAATTTTGATCATGTTTTAAGTATATGGCTGAATTTAGTTTTTAATGCATTTTATTTGAAACATGTATTGCTTAGGGATAATAATTATTCGTAACATCTACATCAGTTCAGGAAAGCTGTTTGTAGCAGATAATCACTTTTATGCAAATGTTTTTCAGCCATTAAAGTGAGCAGGCCTGTTCTTAGAGACCCACTCAGCTCTGTGATCACTCTAATGCCTACAATTAAGGAGAAACCCATTACATATACTATCTACAGAATACATACATTATTATGAGCGTACACAGACATTTGTTTTTGAGCTTCTTCTTAACATGTTCTCTGTGATAGACTGCAGTAAAATGACTATGTATTGATCTCCTCTCTGTAGAGTCTGCTGATGTCTGAATTTAGTCTAATTTGTTAAAGCACGTGTAGATCTGCTTAGCAATTCACTCTTATGTATTGTTAATTTTTTAAGAGGTCAAAGTGTACATGCTGGGTTAAGGGTTCATGGTGCCACAGTGGCTACAGCACATCATTGCTATCTAATGATAAATGAAGCTGTCCTAAAGCTAAGCGTCACTCTCGTGCCCTTTTCATTAATCTCTCAATGGCATTTGATCGAGTGCATCTGTCATGGCTGTTGGATTGGGACACATCTGTAAGGACTACAGAAGGTATACACTATAAACCATTAGAGATCGTTGAAGTATTTTGGATGGGATTTTGGATCCAAGGTTTATTATTTAAGGCCTCATTGTAAATTAGGCTGTCAGTGCTATTCACAAACTTTAAATGAGTAGCTGAGCTGATGTTCCATACATGGCTTTGACATTTATGGAAAAATCTGATGCAAAGGCTATAAACAATTTTTGACCTTTGGCTCAAATATTTATCAATTCTTTTCAGCTACTTCACACGTGTACTTTAAAAAAAATAATAATAAAGGGTAAAGGCTGGTTGACACTTTCTTTACAACAGTTTCTATGGTAACAGCAATTGTCAATTGACAAAAACATTTATTCTATAACCAGTTGTAGTGCATTCATATGAGCTACTGTATATAGATTTTCATTCATAGTGTCCTTGACCCTTAGGAATATTTCTCTTAGTTTTCAGAAATAATTTCATTTTGTGTCGCTAATCCCAATTAAACACACTTTCCTCTGTAAAAACATTATAATCCCACGTTTTCATTCTGAGCATTTCCAGGTGACTCCTTTGCCAGCGCTGCCTTTTTTGTTGAAGGTTTATGCTTTATTGCATTCTTTTTTTATAAGCCGGTGACCTCTCTTCACTCTTGTTACAGCTGCTGTCAATGTCCACTGTTAGAAACCGCTAGAAAATCAGATAGACTCATATGGATGGATAGGAAGTGCCTTCATTTCTGAAAGCTACAGATGCTCTTGGTGCTGATCGTATATCTTCTCCTGCATTACACACTTCCTTTGGTAAATGAGACTGTTTTAGATAAGAACAACATCACAGCAGGTATCTCTCTCATACTCCTGCTCCCTCTCTTTCTCTCTCTCACTCTTTCTCTGTCTTGAGAACAGATTTGGCTCCTTACTACCAATCTTGTCACTGTGTGCTGATCATACGCTTGCCATTTGTGTCTGTTGGTCTGCATGTTTTAATCATAACCAACATCTGTGCTAAATCATTATCTTTGATGGTCAATCATTCTTTCAATTTCTCTATAATATATTTTAGTGATTACTATATGTTCAGAAACCTGACATTGTTTCATATTTTTACATTTATAGAGAGAAAAGTGCACTGATTCACATACACAGTAGCAGCTAAAGAACACTGCGTCGTAACAACTGCTTTGAGGATTTCTCATTTTAAATAATAAAAGCTGAATATGCCAGTGTTACAAAATGTTTATGATTCACAATCATGATTCACTACTATTGTCAAGTATGTCCTGTTGTGAAGCATTTCTTAAAAAGATAGTATTTTTCTGTACTCCAATTTGGAAGCTGACTAACAATATAGTATTGTCTCAGACACATGGACACGAAAGGGACACGAAAAGCAAAGGATGATGGGATTCAGGGCTGTTGGGGAGATTTAATGATGCAGATTTCCTTGCTTGCCTGCCATTTCCTCTCTCCATTTCCTACTTACCTCGTTATTATTCCTGACCTTTTCTATAGGTGTACTGGTGCAAGTCAATCAGTTTGATATAACATCAGTCACTAACTTTCCCCCTGGGATTTTACATTCTCATGCAAAGACAAGGATGTTAGATCATATAGCGTAGATGTTAGACCAGTGTAAGTACCCCCGCTCCCCATCTAAATCTTGTGGATCAAATGGGTTAAAGGAAAATGTCAAGAACCCTGCAAGCAGACAAGCAAATGAATCTGAATTTACCATTTTATGCAGAATGTCATCTCAGAATTCACCACTAATTGGGCTCTCAAATAGGCTACTGAAAACAGCAGTTGAGTACAAAAACAGCACATCTCCAGTGGGTACGGCTATTGCCTCATATGGATGGGCAGCTCGGACTTGGATGCAAGAAAAACAAGATCTATGAAGCTGCCATATAGCTTATATATATATAGCGTATATAGGAAAGGCTGGCTATCTCCCTCATTGCCACATAATCCTGCCACAAACCCATAACTATATGACATGATGAAGGCTTAACAGATAATCACAGCAACTCTCCAGCACAAACATGTCTGCATGGTAAGCAGCAAGTGAACAATCGTTTCTTGAAGTTGGTTTGCTTGAAGCAGGAAAAATGTGCAACTGAAAGGATACAGAAATGTCTTTGACAACAGGCATGAGGGCTAGATGACTGGGTCAAGGTGTCTTCAAAATAATTCGTCTTTTTGGTTGTTTATGGTATTCAGTGGTTAATACCTACCAAAAGTGGTCCAAAAAAGGAAAACTAGTAAACCGGTGACAGGGACATGGATCCCAAGGCTTGTTGTTATTGCTGCTACGGTCAGTGACCAGAATTTACTGGTTTGTAAATTCAGAGTGGCGCAACAGAAACGCATTTTTATGGAGCTAAATTTTCACGTGTGTTAAAAGCCTCTGTTCTGCCGTTTTCTCCAAACTCTGGGAGCAAATTAGTCTCAAACCCACTCATTTCACACGCTTATACAAGCCTCAACACACCACGAGCGCTAATTAGTCAAAAATCGCGTGCGTTAGAAGCCCCGTGTTCCCGCGTTAGAAGCCGCGCGTCCGCGCGCTCACAGCCACTTAACCCGCGCGCTCGCTGTCAAGATGAGTTCGGAGACTTTGGAGGCGTTTGAGGCGATAAAACGTCGCCTTTTCTTTAGAATCCTACATGTAGCACACATTTTCTTCCCCTGTGGTAGGAGTGAATTATTTGCCAAGTTCGTTTATAAATAATAATTATGGAGATACGAGCTGCTCAGTTAAAGTTGAACTCCTGTATTTGAAGTTCGCTTGTATCGTTTAAATGCTGCGCTTGGGTTTTTAAGTGAGAAAATTAATGTTATAAAGGAATGGGCTACATTTAATTACTCATTCAGCTTTTTTAAAGGTTTAAAATTGTATCAAAACCGTGGATTTTTTAAAATGTCGAATCTGATTATTTATAAAATTGCCATACTTACGGAATTGCAATTTTAATCAAATTGGCATTTAGGTTTCAGGAGATAGGTATCGGGAGATGAATTGCCAGTACATTGTGATACTGTAGCTATGATTTGGCTAGCTTAAGCCTGTTGACATTCACAGCAAACCCGCACCCTTGTTCATACAATATTGCTTAATATTCCGCATTGTTCTTGCTGTAAGTCTGGTTTGTGTGTGTGTGTGGATGATCCTGATTTGCTCTTTGGTTATTTTGTTTGCGGGACCCCCCCACAAAAAAAAAATTGCACTTGCAAATACTTTCTAGTCCCTCACAGCAGTAAGTAATGTTGCTTGATTTTTTGTGGTGTTCTTGTTTCTGACTTACATGGGTAAATCCTGTTAAATACACGGTGTACCTCGTAATGTAGTTCTTTCAGCTACTCCAGTTAGAGGTTACCACAGTGAAAATTCCTCCTTATATTTGATTTGCCTTCATGCCTTTCTTGGCATGATCTTTCCATTTTATTTTGGCTTGTAGCTGTGTATTTATCAGAATAATGTTTTAAAGTGGATTCCTTGCACTGGCCTTAGCACTGGCAAAGAACGGTAGGATAAGCTAACTACTATTTTACGTTGTTCTTTAAAACTCCCATGTGTCTGACTTGTGCATGGCTAGAAAAAAAAAAGACATTTTGTCGGAAAGCTTTCACCGTAGTCTTTGCTGACTATAGCTCAATAGGACATGTAATGAATCGATTACAGAGATAATGATGTCCCTGGCGCACCTGTAGTGAATAACACCAGTCACCGTTTTGGCTCAAATGAGGAGCACTAAAAATAAACTCTTGATGTAAATTTAGTGGAAGGGAATCTGTGACAGGCAGAATAACACCCTTAAAGTCTGTATTAAGTGGCATTAGTGTTCTTCTCTGAGGCTGTAATTAAAAATAATTGTTAAATTGAGTTGAGGCTACCTAATGTCAGTCATAGAGAATTAAGTGCTTTATTCACTGTATTACATCTTGGCCTGTTACACCTGAGTGTAACAGGTAATGAAACAAATGAGCTAGAAAAAAGATCTAACAGTGGCAGGTTGGCCTTTGATCAGTGGCTCGGAGCCTTGGCCACTCAATGACTGTTGTTTCCCCTGACGATGCTTAAATTAAGAAAAACACAAACGATTTTTAGAAACATTTTACAACCTTTTGGTTAATGTCTTTTTTGCTAAGGTTTTTTTTTGTTTTTGTTTTTCTGGTTCATGGTAATGCAGGGGTGAATTTGAGGCATTCATTTAGAAGTGAAGACATCTCTGGAAGCCTGTGAAGGGATAGCGGTGCATACTGGAGTGAGAGGTTTCCCTTAGTCTGCATGTCAGGAAATTATTCCTTGTACGTCACATGTCCCACTTTCTGAAAAGAGTGAAATGAATCAGCGTGAGATTACAGAAACTAATGTTTAGAGCAAGAGGAGCAGGAAGAGTAAAAGCTATAGGGGTCCTCGTTGTCAGAGAGCTGACAAATAAGGGAGGAGTGGTTGTTGATTGTTGATATTTTCAGTCTCTCAGTCTGGCCACAGGATTAGGAGCTCTAGCGCTGCATGATTTATATATATATATATATATATATATATATATATATATATATATATATTATGCATATACAGTTAAACCTTGGATTGTGAGCATAATTCAGTCTGGAAGCTTTCGTCTATCAAAACACTCATATACTGTATCAAAACGAATGTCCCCCATAAGAAATAATGGAAACTCGGATGATTTGTTCCACAACCCAAAAATATTAATATAAAAATATTTATACAAACTATAAAGTAAAAATAAAACAAATTAACTTGCACTTTACCATTAAAATAAATCCCACAGGGCAGTGTTTCCATTAGTGTGTTTGTGCCGGCATGCGCTGTGTATATGAGTGTGTTTGTGCGCTGTGTGTCTGCAAAGTGTCTGTAAGTAAGATGAGAGGATGGTGGGGTACTCCTCTCATCTTACTTACAGACTGTGTAGAATGACTCCCTGCCTCCCTTCTCTTGTCTTACACAGTAGCCCTCATCCTTCACTAATTTAACTTTCACACACAGGGACTACTTTAACAAGGAACCTCTCTAATGACACTCGAGCGTGCACACACCCAGAATTTGTTTTATTTTTACCTTACAGCAGTGATTCCGTTTGTGTGTGAGCGCATGCACACGCTAATGGAATCTCTGCTTTCTTATAGACAGAGAGACTCTGGATCTTTAACAAGGAACCTCTCTAATGACACTTGATTCTGCTTTATGCAAAACAGTGTAAACAGTACACGCGCAGTTAGAGACTGAGGATGGGAGACGATTACCCATAATCCCATACCCATAAAAATTTAGCTTGTCTTGCATAATGCTCGCAGACCAAGTTACTGTGTATACATACCCTATATACTGTGTACAGTGTGTGTGTGCATATATATATATATATATATACAGTACAGACCAAAAGTTTGGACATACCATTCAAAGAGTTTTCTTTATTGTGTTCTTTATTGTGTTCTTTAGCCCAAACAAGTCTTTTCTGCTTGTTGCCTGTTCTTAGCAGTGGTTTCCTAGCAGATATTCTACCATGAAGGCCTGATTCACACAGTCTCCTCTTAACAGTTGTTCTAGAGACGTGTCTGCTGCTAGAACTCTGTGTGGCATTGACCTGCTCTCTGATCTGAGCTGCTGTTAACCTGCGATTTCTGAGGCTGGTGACTCGGATGAACTTATCCTCCGCAGCAGAGGCGACTCTTGGTCTTCCTTTCCTGGGGCGGTCCGCATGTGAGCCAGTTTCTTTGTAGCGCTTGATGGTTTTTGTGACTGCACTTGGGGACACTTTCAAAGTTTTCCCAATTTTTCGGACTGACCGACCTTCATTTCTTAAAGTAATGATGGCCACTCGTTTTTCTTTACTTAGCTGTTTTTTTCCAATATCCAAATATCAATATTCCAATAATCCAAATTCAAACTCTTTGAATGAGAAGGTGTGTCCAAACTTTTGGTCTGTACTTTGTGTGTATAGGGATAGCTATTATTTTGACATTTACTTATTTATTTTGATACTGTATGATTGCAATTCAAACTGAGAACTGTAGCATTTTGTTTTTTTGTAAAATAGGCTAACGGCAAATAATGGTACAAATGATCTCATTAACAGGATGTTGGTTAATATTTATTTATCACCTCCAAAGTATATAAAAAAAACCTGATACTTAAATTAGTGACAAAAAATGGCGTTAATTCCTGATTGTGCAAATATTACCTGTAATACATTGCAGTCTTTTGCCATTAAATAATTGCACAGGGTTTTGGTTTTGATTTTTATGTGATTAATTGTGCAGCACTAAGGAGCACAATACGATGGATACAGCAAGAGAGAGAGACAGAGGATGATGCAACTTTTTATGGATATTAACAACTTGTTGGTGTGTAAATGAATCAGTAACTGTGAGCCTGAAAATGTGATAAGTGTGAGTGTGTGCTATCTCTCCTTCTGCACGTCCAAAAAAAGGGTCAGATCACAGCTGCTCAGAAAGCTTTCACAAACCCACAGGACTGAGAACCTTCTGTCATCTTGTGTGTGAGTGTGTGTGGGTGAATGTTTGTCCATACTTGAACACTTCTGCCCTCAGGATAAAATAAAAACAATACAAAAACAGGACAAATTCATTTCTGCTCTGTTTTTCTTTCATCAAATGTGAAGAAATTCCTGACAATTCTTTTTCTGACATATTGTCATAATCTTTGTAAGCTTTTGTCCCTGACTAAACTGTCCCTGACTGAAGAGATGACATTGTGATAGATAGATAAATGACTGAAGGTACAAAATGGCCCAGTGCCCCGTGTGTAAAGTCGTGTCCAATTCATGTGTGAAAATAATTCTTCATCCTTCCAGAACCACTCTTTCCTAATTTGAGTCCTGGAATATGCCACCAGAGAAGAAAAAAATCTTAATATCTTAATATGATGGATTTTTAGGTTTTCATTTCCTGGTCATTCAGTACATTCAGGTCATCATCAGTACATTCAGGTACATTTGCCACAAAACGTTGCTGAGCCTAGACCTGACCAACTGAATCCACCTCAGATCATAACACTGCCCACAGAGGCTTGTACAGCAGACACTATGCATAATGGATGCATCACTTCCTGACGCATTCCTGACCCTAGTATAGGTCAGTCTGAACTTATCAGACCATATGACTCTTGGCTCCAAAGTCCAATCTTTATTCTCTTTATTCTGGAAATTGAAGCCTTTTTTTCTGATTAGTCTCTCACTAACAAGTGGGTTTCTTATGGCCACACAGTTGTTTAGTCCCAATCCTTTTAAGTTCTCATCACATTGTGTGTGTATGAAAATGCTTTTAGTTTTACTATTAAAAATAGTTTTTATTTCTGCTGTCATTTCTTTATGATGCAACTTCACTAAGTATTACACCTACCAAATTTATTTTCCACAAAGTTCAGCTCATCACTACCTTTTGTTTGTTTTCTTAGCTTGATCCAGTCCAATAATTTGACCTTTCGGAACTTGTGACTTTTTGACCAGGCAGTTAAAAAAAAAAAAAAAAAAAAAAATATATATATATATATATATATATATATAAAATAAAATCAATATTTATTACATTTTGTGCTGAATTAAAATGACTGACATTAAATATTTTACAGCTCAAGTTTATGCCATGTTGTGCAATATTTTTATCCGTGTTGTGTTATATTCAATACTTTTCTTTCTTTGCATCATCGGTTATTGTGTCTGTGTTATTGCTGTTTATTTCTTAAATCTGTTTCATCTGTTTTCAACACACCTGTACCAGACCTTCAGTGTTCTGGATGGTTTGGTTCAGGTGGGTTGGCAGCTGGGAGAGAGTGATAATATGAACTGCTCCAGAGCTCTCTGCTATCACTCCCTCCTTCATTCATTCTCTCATCTACATTTCTTTCTTCTCCACTCCTCCACAAACTTCACCCGCTTATACCAACGCTTTAAAGTTTGGTGCGGAGAAAAAACATTGGCAACAAAAAGACGTCTGATTGTGAGGCCTTCGTTTCATGTCGGTTTGTGCTGTCAGACTTTCAGCATTCTCAACTTTATTGAAAAGAAAGCGCTTGCTGAGTCAAGCAAGCGAAGCTAAATAGGATAAACACTGTGCTGGTTATACAGCTGTGGTAGTGTAGCGATACAGTATATTCATCTTAATCTTAGGATTGACAGTCAAATGAAAAAAAAAAAAGTGGCAAAAAAAGCCTAGATGCCATTCTACGTAATAGTTAGAGCACTGAGTCTGAGAAGGACAGTCCGTACTCCCCTACTTTGGTACATATTGTTACAGATTCAGTCTTCATGTTGCAGTTCCCATGGTGACGAGCATGGCAATGTTTTGTTCCAGTTCTGTCTTTATTCCTGTTCCTCAGTTGGGTCGTTGCCTGATTGTGTTCACCTATTCTGTGTTACTCTTGCTAATTAATTTACAGTATGTCCATGCACCTTGGTGTCCTTTGTCTTCTCGCCAAATCTGATCAAACATGTGGTACCTCGTCCTTGAGCCTTATAGTCCGTCTCTGAATTTTCGTATCATTTGACATCTTGGTTATACCTTTTCCCTTCTTCCCGGTGCTATAAACTCTGAGTATAGTCCCTGGATTTTCCGCAATAAGTCTCATGTCCAAAATCAACGCTGACGGATGAGTTACACATGCATTTCATTCACTGTGCTTTATCATATTGTATACTTGTTTGCTTGTTTGTTTTGTGAATACATATTTCTGATCTTTTTTTCTTTCTTTCTTTGCTTTCTCTCTGCAGGCAAAGTGCTAAACACAGACTTGAGGCATTATCTCAGCTTGCAGTTCCAGAAGGGTTCACTGGACCACAAATTACAACAAATCATCCGGGACAACCTTTACCTGCGTACTATACCATGTAAACCACACACACACACACACACACACATATGCTCTCACATTCACACACACACACACACACACAAACACACACACATTTGGCCATCTGCCAGTCTCTTCGTTATCTCCAAAGTCTCCTCTCATTTGGTTGTCAAAGTAGAGGCAGCTGCCTCAGCTCACTTTAGCGTGACTGGATGTTTGCTAGAAGCTAGTCATTCTGCTCAGGCTGAAACACTGCTTCTCAGCTGGGTTGTTGTATTATTCAGCTACTTTATCCTTCATGTGGGCATATGTGCATGGAAAGGTTGAAGACTTTCTTGCCTTGAAAAGTCTTGGGTGGGGTTCTCTACAGTATGTTGTATGGTTTTGACACAGGTGGTAAGGTTTGGGATCTTACTGTGTGCTGAATTTGGTAGGGAAATATTTTTCCTTCCTTCCTCTCTCTTTCAGGTCTTTTGCATATCAATCTTTGGGTGACAAGGCAGGAGTTACATATGAGGCAATAATGGGAGGAAAATGAAAGTAATATTATACACGGATGGATGTTAGTGTTCTGGATACCAAGTAGAGTAGCAATCGAGACAGTATGTTAATGTCTTCAATTAAAGCTCATCCATTTCCCTTCTGTCGTAAACATACTCAATACATACACAAATGTATAACTTCCTGAGACCCAGACTTTTAAATTGTGTACACTGTACTTTCTCCTTACTGATTGTGTTCATTAGCACCTGATAACTATAAACATACTCAATATCTTAAAAAAAAAAAAAAAAGTTTGGCAGAAGAATAATACTTCATGGTTCTTGTATGATTATGCATAATGGTTAGCCTCGCACCCACAGGGCTGGGGGTTCAATTCTTATCTTGGATCTGTGTGCATGTTCTCCCCTTGCTTAGTGGTTTTTCTCCAGGAACTCTGTTTTCCTCCTCCACTTCAAGGACATGCAGATAAGGCTAATTGACATTCCAAATGCCCTGTAGTGTGTGCTTGTGTTCTACGCTGAATTGGGACCCCATCCAGGGTGTACCCCACCCCATGCCTCAATTCCCCTGGTATAGCCTCCAGGATACGTGGTATAGAGAAGCGACTGAGAGTGGATCCTCATATGAGGATCATACAAGGATATAAAGATGAGAGAAAATTTCATGTCCTCATTTGAAGACATTTGGGTCTCAAGAGGAACAAAATATTGCTGCGGAAGAATGATTAATTGATGCTCTTATTTCAGAACACTGTGCAGTGATTGATACAGAAAACTGAATTAATGACAGCTTGCCTGATTAGGATAAAGTATGCACTTTGATCTCAGTCCAAATTGAGACACTTAATTAAAACTTCAGTGTGTGGTGACATTTAAACAGAACATGTTGTTGTCCTTAGGTCACTTCATACACAGTCTGCTTACAACTTGACTGCTTTCTCTTTGTTTCTTTGTCTTTTTTTTATTTTTTATCTATCCACTCTGCTTGTCTGTTCATCTGAGATGAGAGACTGTGAGAAAGATGTATAGAGTAGGTCATACTGTACATAGGAAGAAAAGACTTAAAGAGGAGCACAAGCGCCTCTGCTGGAGTCACAGAGTAGCATCAGGGTGCACTTGAGGAAAGCTTTTAAAAGCCTCTCTGATGGAGGGAGAGATGGAACACCCTTAGGTGGTACTCAGCATTCCCACTTCTCTTCCCTTTTCTTTCTTTCTCTCTTCTCTGTTCTCCTCTTGTTTCAAGATGTCATTTGAAACAACTCCTTGCAGCAATAACACACCCACCCTGTTAACCTTCTGAGCATGTACTCAATCCATTCATGAGATCCACCGAGTTTGCTCTTTTATCTGACTGTGTGTGGATTCATGGATGGTGTCGTTCAGTCATTTAAAAAAATGTTTTTATTTCATTTACTTCTCCTTGAAGTCCATTAATTTGACACCGGCATTTTCAGTATTGAGAATTCAAATGTAAATGTACCTCAAATGAGAGCAAAGCCTGGTGGCATTTTGTAGCACCCACACAAACAAAGCTGAGAAATGTCAGCTCTTATTTTTGGCCTTGTATTTGAAGGAAATGCCACTTTCGGGTGCTTCTTGTGTGCAGCCACACAATCGACTCTCCCCCGAAGAAGGTCCCAGTGGACATGGCAGATTCACTTACACACACATACACAGTACACACATTCTCTCCCATATATTCACTCCCACGTCCACACTAACAGCTAGGTTCCCTTGCTCAACAAATGTAATACAGTGGAATCTCGGATTGCGAGTAATGCGGTTTATGAGTGTTCTGCAAGACGAGCAAAGATTTTTAATAAATTTTGAATTGGAAACCGAGCGAAAGTCTTGGTTTACGAGTGCCGAGTATCAGGTATCACGTATGCGCCTCTTATTTTGACACAGAGCGTCAAGTGATCACAACTGAGCCAATGATTTTTCTCTCTTGTGCTGCGGAATTATGGGTAATTATCTCCCCTGCTGGGTCTTAGTGCTTGTCTCTTACTGGTATAATCAACATCTCCCTCACCGTCCTATGTGTGTGTGCGTGCGTAATTTGACACAGACACATGCACACACACTCTCTCGCCTTTACACCCCCCTCCCTGGCTTCACACACGCTTTCTTTACACAGAAAACTCTGGTAAAGCCTGGCTTTTTTACTTTACAGCAGTGATTGCATTAGTATGCGCTCACGCGAGTGTCATTAGAGAGATTCCTTTTTTTTCTCCCATTAAAACAGTGTTTCCGTTGTGTGTGTGTTTGTTGTTAAACTTAAAAGGCGAGGTGGGGGGAGGGAGGAGGAGTTTTACTGTTTAAGGCGAGGGAAAGGCCTAATTCCCCACACACACACACACACACACACACACACACACACACACACACACACAAATACACAGCGCCTGCGCGCACAAATGGAAACACTTATCTGTCAGGATTTATTTTTACTTTTTTTAAATGAGAAGTGCCGGTTAATTTGTTTTATTTTATATATTGTATTAATTATTTGTATGTATTTATTGTTTTGGGCTTTAGAACGAATAATTTGAGTTTTTATTATTTCTTATGGGAAAATTTGATTTGGTTTTGGAGTGTTTTGGAATACGAGCTCGCTTCCAGAAAGGAATTATGCTCGTAATCCAAGGTTCCATTTTATATGGATAAAAAAAAAGGAAAAAAAGGAGTTGATTGAAAAGTTAAATTGAGCCGCAGTTCACAGTTCAATAACAGTGGATGAGAGTCTACAAGAACAAAATACTCAAGTTCTCATTTAGTGAGAGTTCATAGTCAGTCTCTCAGCATCGATTCAGTGGTGGGTGTCTGATAGTTTACGCTCAGTGTTCTTCACAAAGTGCATTCAGTTGTGCTGTGATGGAAGTTTATTTACACAAGCAGGTGCATCACAAAACGCACTTTTACAGTATGTAGCTGCAAAATACGCTCCCAAAGCCTCATTTTTACTATCGTTTAATTTAATAAAGTTGTAACACATCATTTTAAGTGCAACAGGAAGACCCTGAGCAGCTCTGTGCGTGGTGTAAGTTAAGGTTGAAAAGCTGTTCTGGAACGGATCAGCCACATAGCCCTTAAATGAGGTTGAATTAAAATGTAGTTTGTCTGATTTCTCTCTTTAACCCAGGTTCTGAAATGGCAATATATTATTACAGTTCTCGCTTAAAAATAAGTAAATGAAAGAAAGAAAAAAAAATATAAAACGTTTTACCAAAATAACCCTTGCTGAATGGAGGCACAGCTGGTGGGATTTTGTTTTGTTATTTTATGGCAGTTCCAAATGCTTATTCCTGGGTGGGAAACATAAAACCCATCTTGCACGGCTGATTGGATACGTGTCAAAAGATGTTATTTTGCACAGTAATTGCACTATAGTTATGTTCATAAAAGGTCAAGAGCGTCATTATGCTTCCATATTTAAACACTTTGAACTATAAACGAATGTATCCCTTATTTTTTTTCCTTATTATTATTATTTTACATTTTATTGGTTACCAGCTGGTTAGGAACTGGATTAACCAATCAGGATCAGAAATCTCTCCTAGACACACAAAGATTATAAAGATATTGAGGTGAAGAGCGATGAAGGTTTGCTGTAGGAGGGTAAAAGAAGCTTTATAAAATACTAATTACTTAAATTTCTAGTACATAAAACTGAGCATGCACATATCCAGCCACACATGGCTTTTTTAAAATTATTATTATCTTTTTTGTTCCTCCCTCAAGTGCATGCCAGTGTGGTGTGATATACTGTATGACCACGCTCGAGTAACACTTAAAACAGAGTCAATAGGTAGCCTGGCAATGATGGAGTAACCTATTGTTCTTTTCAGTTTAGCTAATTAGGCACATTTCAAAGTCTTCTTTGTATTCTCATTCTTTTTTTTCCCTTCAAGCTCACAGCACTCAACCAAGACTTCAGAGTCATCAAGCACAAGCTGTCGTTCAGTCGTTTGATGAATAACTCTAATAAGTAGACTCTGCTTGTATTCTCATATTTTATCAAATTGTTGATTTTAAACTATTTACACACATAATCTTAAGTTGTATTTCATCTTCATTGCTTTTTCAACTATATTTCTCTAAATAAATATATAAATAAATAAATAAATAAAAGTGAATAAAACAACACCCCCCCCCCCCACACACACACACACACACACAACTTGGAAATGAAGTCTGTTCCTTTCCTTTCATTAAATTGGACTAAAGGGTGATCTGATAAAAGGAAAAGCCATTAATTTCACATTACTTTTTTTAAATTGAAGGTACAACCCGTCTACCCAGAGAGGGCGAAGTTCCTGGAGTGGATTATAACTTCATCAGTGTGAGTGACTTCAAGATCTTGGAGGAGAGCGGTTTACTTCTGGAGAGTGGAACTTATGAAGGTAAGTGAGGTAACAAACCAGACGTGGTAGAGAAGTTAGAATCCACATGCTGAGTTGTTCAATCCAATGATCATACAAGTAAATTTTTATCAGGATGGTCTTTCATGCTTTGAACTTTCACTAGAGGAAAACAAGATTTTATAATGATAAACTGAAGGAGATCAGAACAGGAGATGAGCAGCTGATTAGAACACTGGAGATCTTGACCTCTGCTGGCAGGGAGGGGGGTGAGGGATGCTCTGGCCTGCTATGGGTTTTTAGGGTGATGTGTAATGCAGTTAAGTAGCATACAGTATGTTTCATGGTTAATGCTCTATATATGGTAAACTGTGGTTTAAGTTCAGATATGTACAGTAGCATTTAGTCACAGATACGCTTCGTAAAAGATTCAGTGATAAAGGGATAGATTTAAGGAAAGAAAATGGTCATTTTTATGGCAAGTGTGAAATTACACTGAGTTAATGCGCTTCTGCTTAACCGCTATAAGGTGCACATAAAAACTGGGATCAGTTAAGTGAGCCACTGTAATAGTGTTAAACCTGACTTGAGCAGCTTCGCATATACCAGAGGGAGGGCTTAGTCACAGTAAGATATGCCCTGCTTGAAGAAATGTCACATGTTAGATCATTACTGGCCAGCATGGAAAAAAGGCAGTAAAGCTAAATTAAGCCTTTGTACTTGAGTGCAGTACTTGCCTCAAGTGTTCACTTTTTTGTTTTATTAGGGTAAATCTATGAATTTTTTATTTTTTTTTTAGACATCTGCTTAGACAAGAAGAAAGGTATTACAAACATAAGAGTGGCTTTAGATCTTTCTAAAACCATCCTGTGAAAAGGAAAGAATATGATACAGTGTATGTCAGTGAGTGTGCCAGACTATTGGAGTTAATGCTTCTGTTCTGGGCAAAGCCTGCTGGGACGACCCTGGCAGATCACACAGACATGTCCATATGCACCCTTCCTTAGAGAGTAGATGCTGTGCTCCCGGAGACACCCAAACAAATGCAGGCATAAAAAAACTTACAAATGCCCAAATTTAAAACAAAAAAAGGAACACAGAAATACAACAGTTCTAAGCGTTCTATATGCAAAATACACATTAGCTAATGTCATGTGAACATGGTGAGATGCCCTTTTTGAACCAAGCCTTGCCTTAAGATTTCTTTTTAAATGTAGGGGAGCGTGTTCCAAATGTAGCAGTTAAAGGATTTTTAAAGACAAATTTACATGAAAACTGTATTTAAATCTAAGATAAGCTACAAGCTGAGCTCAGAAGATTCTCCGATTATTTTAGCACTCCCCGACGCTCTTTTGGCAACGATCTGTATTGATTTATTTTTTTTTAGCACTCTCTAATACAGAAGTAAGTGATCTTTGTTAAGATGTTTGCCAAATATGAGTCGATTCTAAGCAATAAAGATTTGATTGTGATGGAACACCTAAGAATATTGGATGGTTCTATGAACACTGGAAGCCTCAAGGGTTTACTATTATTAGGAAACAATGTCAATTCGGTGGGTGTTCAGGAAAGGAAGTCCATATGGCACGTGATCTAGTCACATCAAGACTGTTGCATAGAAGGTTAAGCAGAAGCGATCTTCTGCAGAATGATCTAAGGTGTGACATTTCTTCAAGCAGGGCATATCTTACTGTGACTAAGCCCTCCCTCTGGTATATGTGAAGCTGCTCAAGTCAGGTTTAACACTATTACAGTGGCTCACTTAACTGATCCCAGTTTTTAAGTGCACCTTATAGTGGTTAAGCAGAAGCACATTAACTCAGTGTAATTTCACACTTGCCATGAAAATGACTTGATCCCTTTATCACTGAATGACACATATATGACGCGTGATCTAGTCACATCAAGACTGTTGCATAGAAGATGTCAGTATGGATATACACACTACCAGGAAGCATAAATATTCAACCCCTCTACAGTATACATCATCAGATTCCTCTGGATTACCAATATATACAGTATATTAAACTGAAACATGCTGCTTGCCTAAATCATAATTTGTTCTGACCCAAACGTCTGAACAAGGGGAGAATTTGTCTGTGCTGTGTGAGAAATAAAAGCTTCTTGTTCTCCTCTTCAATCTCTTTAAATCTGTTCTTGGTACAACCACCTATTGCTGCAATAACGTTTCTATAACAAGGCAATTGGGGAACCAGCATCGCACACTCTCTGGGAGCGATTTTCACCCCTCTTAATGGCAGGTTTGCTCCAGGTTTTTCAGGTCGGTTGGATGTTGTTTGTTGACTGCAATTTTCACAAAGTGTCAAAGATTTTCATTTGGATTCAGAACAGGAGTTTGACTTGGCCCCTGCAGAGCATTCTACTTTCTGTTTTTAAGCACTCCTGCATTGCTTTGGCCTTGTGTTTTATACCATTGTCCTTTTCAAATAGACTGAAAGAAGTTCTCTTGTAATACCCCTGGTATTTTGCTCCAACCATTCTCTTTTCGTTTTGACAAGACGCCCAGGTTCTAAGAATGAAAAACATCCCCAAAGTACTGTATGATTCTGTCACCATATTTCATTGCAGGGATGGTGGTAATTGAGGTATATCAGGCAGCAGACAGAGCTGCAGTTGCAGGTACATGCTTTATTGAAAAAAGACAAGCAAACAAATCCAATACCTAAGACAAAGTAAAAAAGTAACCCAAATAATTAGGCAATCAACAAATAGACTAGACAAGGGCACAGTCAGTTAGTCCAGAGAGCGAGAGCGAGTGAGTGAGTTTGATTGAGTCCGTGCGAGAATGATCAGTAATCAAAAGAGCTTGAACCTGACAGTGATTGTGAGTGTAGTTCATGGTAGTGTACACAATTTATAAGCTTGAGTGAAAGTAAAGATACCCTAGGTACAATATTATTCCAGTAAAAGTAGAGGTTGTCTATTTAAATTTGCATTTGAGTAGACTTGTAAAAGTACTTACTTTCAAATGTATTTGTGTATCAAATGCAGTGAGTTTATTTTAAGTAGCCTTAAAGTCACAGTTAAAGTAGGTAAATCTCTCCCACTCTCTCTCTCGCTCTCTGTCCCCTTGTCTGCCTCTTTGGCCTCTGACCTCAAGAAAGGAAAATGACCATTTGGTGGTGTAGTGGTTAGCACTGTTGCCTTGCACCTCCAGGGTCTGAGTTCAATTCCTGGCCAGGTTTGATTCCTGTCTCTGTGTGCATGGAGTTTGCATGTTCTCCCCGTGCTTGGTGGGTTTCCTCCGGATACTCCGGTTTCCTCCCACAGTCCAAAGATATGTACTGTAGGTTTGGTTAATTGGCATTCCCAAATTGCCCGTAGTGTGTGTGTATGTGTGTGCCCTCCAATAGATTGGCATCCTGTCCAGTGTGTACCCCTCCTGTCCAGTCTCCTGGGATAAGCTCCCGGCCCCCGTGACCCTGAATATAGGATTAAGCGGTGTAGATGATGAGTGAGTGAGTGAATTGTCTGTGTATCTCATGTCTGTTGTGTTTTTTTTTTTTTTTTTTTTAACATTATGAAGCTTAACCATTCATGAATCAGGTCTACTACCAAGTCCTAAAAAATGCAATGTTATATTAGCTAAATTGCAACCGAGTTAATACCCTTCAATACCTCATACCTTGATTGGCTTAATTCCCCAACATTAAAGATTTTGAATGAATTTAAGAATTCACTTATTCATTGGGTTACTAAAGAAATTACACATTCCACCTCATGAGAATTGTTCTGTACACAAAATAGAATATTTGATCTAAATAAGGCCCTGGGTTGTCATCATTGCTGGCAGTCTTTTTTTTTTTTTATTGTCACTATCTCATACAGTCCTCAATTATGCAGCACTTTTGAAACCACTCTCAGACACTGTACTCTGTAACTCCTTCAGAGTGACTGTTGGCCTCATTGAGGCTTCCCTCACCAGTCACGGTCTTATTTTGGTGTTGAGTTTTGAGGGTTGGCTTTGTCTAGATAGTGCTTGAGTGGTGATGCAATTTCCGTTGGCTCACTTTTGATCTGACTGTGCATACACACAGTCTAATTTGCTTTGAATGCTCCTTAGTCTTTGTTTTTACTTATTTGCTTCAGACTGATAGTCTCCACAATGACAGTTATACAGTTCAAGAAGTTTTTGTTCATAGTACAATCATTTAACAGGTACAATTCCAAGTACAATTATTAGCCAGTTGGGTCCTTATTATATGGGTCCTTGAAATATTGCTTGCTTTGTCAAGTTTAGCTAGCAGAAGTTTCCCCTATTCTTCCATTAGGTAGTTCATTGCTGTATTTTGCACTTAATAACATACCAAACATTCTCAACTGAAGCAGACAGGCCAATCTAGCACCCGTTCTCTGTGTTTAGCTTCCATGAATGTGTTATCTGAGCAGAATGTGGTTTGGCGTTGTCCTGTTGTCTCTGAAAAAGATGGTGTTTGGATGGAAGCATATGTTGCTCCAAAAATAATTTTTTCTGCACAAATGGTGCCCTCATAGATATGCAATTTGGCCATGCCACGGGCACCTGCACACCCTCATACCATGACTGATGCTGGCTTTTGGTCCTGATGCTGATAACAGCTTGGATGGTCCTTTTCCTCTTTGACCCAGAGAACATAATGGCTGTTGTTTCCAATACCTATTTGAAATGTTGACTCGTCAGACCACAAAACTCTAGAGTGCAACTGTCCATCTCAGAGCCCAGAGAAGTCTTCAGCGCTCCCAGACAGTATTGCTGTATAGCTTCCTTAAGTTGCATTTGTGTTCCAGAGTCAACATTATGATATCCACTACAGAAACATGGGTTTTAAGGCCATGATGTCTGAAGGAACAGAGATCACACATATTTAGAAGTGGTTTTCAGCCCTGCCCTTTTACGCCACAAGATTTAATGTGTTTCCTTGAATTGCTTGATGATATTGTGTACTAACATTGGGGAATAAAGAATTGGATAATTTGTTGGTGCATCTGTTGGGAAATCAGTGAGCTTTGCCACATCCTTGCTCTAAAAGGATGTGGCCTTTTTTCGAAACTTCTTGTATACTTTAACATAATTGGTTCACCTGTTTAACAGCACAGATGCTTTTATTGCCACTTTTAATAGTGTCCCAACATATACAGTCTTACAGTCTCTTTATGACATTTTTAGGGTAGAAAAAGGCATTCAAATCTTTCTTTATCTATATATTACATGTTCTACATCTACATTTCTCAGTAATTTTAATGAAATCCCCTTGGGGAACGATCAGTTGTTAATTATTCTTGCCGCTTCTGGCATGCTGGTTCATATTCTTAAGTTAATTAGTAATCAACACTAATAAGCAGTTGTGGAATTATGATGCAGTTGATAAGCTAGGAAATGTGGGTAATTTGATAAATCTCTATTAAGATGAGTGACATTTTAATTCACTGATAAATCACATAGACCCTTTTCTTCAGCTGACAGTTATCTGAGTGTCATTTCTTTCCATTTAGATCATCATCTTATCATTCTTTTTGGACATAAAAATGACCATTCCAGTTAGCCACGATTTCAGTAACATTAAGAAAGTGCTGAGGTGCTGTTTCCCCACATAGTCTTGTTCTTTAGTTCACTGTTGCTCAGCTTTGACAAATGATACCATAAATGCACTTTGACACTGAGTTGTGGTGATACCTTTATGACAGCCGTATGTACATTGAGAAGTTGCTTGTTTGGTAATTAATCACTGTGTTATGTGTGCATAAATGTGAACCTCCAAAAAGAGTCACACACTCCAATAAGTAATTCTGTCACCTTTAGCTTTGATTATTTCAAAAATTTCCATTACCACTCTTTCATAACTTGAGTCCTAGAATATTCCTATGCCATCACGGAAGAAAAAAATGCATACTGTAGATATAATACCCTGGTCATTTAGTACATTCAGGTCATCAGCTGACTTTATTTTATTTTGTTGCCAAATAACGTTGCCTAGACCTGACCAACCGAAGCAACCCCAGATCATTACACTGCCTCCAGATGCTTGTAATGGGGCCGCTTTATGTGCTCCCCTTCTTACACTGACATGTCAGATGCATTGGAATAGGGTCAATCTAAACTCATTCTACCACATGACCTTTTTCCATTTCTCCAAAATCCAATCTTTATGCTCACCATTTAAAAAAAAAAAAACCCAACTTTTTAAATACTAGTACAAGTCAATTTCTTATGGCTACACAGCTGTTAAGTTCCAATCGTTTGTGTTCTCATCACATTGTGTGTGTGTGTGTGTGTGTGTGTGTGTGTGTGTGTGTGTGTGTGTGTGTGTGTGTGGAAATGCACTTACTGTCACTATTAATCAAGCTGTGAATTCTACTGTGAAATTTTTAATAGTGCAACTTGAGGTGTTTAAGTGATTTCCATTTATGATTTTTTTCTGACTACATTTCTTCCATGAAGTTGATGATTCTTCTGTGATTTAATAATGTACTGGTTGATCCTTTACATGATTCCAGTCATTTCAAATTTCCTTAGTTGTTTTATTTGCTTAATGAAGACCAATAGTTTGGCCCTTCTAAAAAGGCGTCTTTTTGTTGGTCATGCAGCGTATATTGCATTAACAAACTGTTTATTTAACCTACACCTAGTTCCGAATGTCCTGTATTTGACTTTCTCTCTCTTAATAAAAAAAGCACCCCTAGAGCTTTTATAGTCCCTGTGCATATTCAGAAAGAGGTTGAATTGATTTACTAAGAGTAATTACATAGTGTTAAAAAAAAAAATGCTTATTCTCATGTGTGCTTCAACTGTGTTCTCTAATTATACTCCTTAGATGGTTTAAAGTGAAAGTCTTAATGTAGTTGATGATTACATGGTTTGTTGTTTATGTAAAAAAATATATTTGACTTTAACCTAGTGTTAAGTGTATCTGCATTTTAGTTTTTCATTATTATTATTATTATTATTATTATTATTATTATTATCTATACAAATTGGAACAACAAATCCCATAATTTATAGCAATGTTGGTGTAATTTAGAAAATTATGGGGTTGATTTGGACTGATTTTTTCCATTTGACATGGATACAATCATATAATCATACTGATTTTAGTGTCAAGTTTAGAAAGAGAGGCTAATGACACTATGCCAGACACACACACACACACACACACACACACACACACACACACACACACACACACACACACACACACGCAAATATACAAACCACTGTATTAGAAAATCATTTAAGCACATTATACAACACACTGATTAGGTGCTCCATTATAGGTTCTGAATATGAATGAACTGTTTTTACATTCAAATTAAACATGGAGGATGGGGTTCATTACTGAATCCATTGGAGAGTGTAATTGCTACCAGAGTGCCACCAAAATGAGAATGTTTGATGTGTCAATCTGCACAATGTATTGTCCTTTCTAAAACTGTCTGAATTGAGAGAGATGGAAGCAGGCAGAGACAAAGAAGCCTTCCCTTAGGTCCTTTATTTATTTCACTTCCTCATAGCCTGAAAAGTCTGTATTAATGTTATAACAAAGCTGCTCTTTATTCAGTCCCTCTGGCATCCACTTCAGGTTATGTTGATTCCCATGACGGTGTCTTTGTGCAGAGTACATGAGTTACACAGTACTGTGTGTGGCTACTTTAGATTCTGTAACATGAAGGTGAGAGGGCAAATCCCGGAGCAAGGTGTTTTTTATTTGATGGTTTTTCAAGTACAAAATACTTAATAGTTTCAATTTAAACTTAAGCATAAGTCATGATCTTATGAGAGTTAAGATACCATTGGTGCCTTTTGTAGTTGAAGAAGTAAACTCAGTATTGTCAATGTTATTTTAAAAGCATGTTTAGCAGGCATAATTTAAAAAGCTACTTAATTATTATTATTATTATTATTTTTTTTTTTTTTGCAAAGCTTAGGCAACTGAGTTAGATTTTTTTTGCATTGTTCTCGATTTTGCAAAAAAAAATTCTTCACTGTGATTAAAACTGGGACTCATTTTAATTTCAGTAATTATGCCTAAAACAGATTGTGTTGTGCTTTTTGAAAGGAAACTACTATGGCACACCCAAGCCCCCCGCAGAGCCTAACTTGGTTCAGCCTGATCTGGTCGACCAGGTGTTGTTCGAGGAGGAATTTGGCACAGAAGTCCCACGCAAGCGCACTACCTCTGTCAGCAAGATGGATCGCAATGACAGTGTTGTCCCTGAGGAAGAGGACGATGAGGAGCGGCCAGCGCTACCAAACGGCCTTACAGGTGTGCGTGTGTGTGCGTGTGTGTGCGTGTGTGTGCGTGTAGCTGTATATAAAGTTGCCAACCAAAACAAAATTTGACCTCAGACACTGCAGAATATCAATACAACATTTTTCTGTTGATTGGCTATAATTACCAACAAATTATAATTGTAGCAATTTTAATTTACACTTTGATGACCTTGAGTCTAATTAAAGGAATACCTTTCTGTTCATTTTTTATTTTTAGCAAATGACTTTAGCACAGAAATGACCACCCATATATTTCTACAGGGCATATTTCAGGTTATGTTCAATAACTATGCACAATCACATGATTAAAACCATTAATTCATTCATATTTAGACCATTTAATCATTGTCAGGGCGCCAGGCATGATGGATGCCGTGCGACTCTCCAAAGCAGCAGGCACGAGGCAGGAGTACACATTATGAGATGTCAGTCTATCACATAGCACCACCGACACACTCAATCACAACCAGGGGCAATATAGAATAGCCAGGACACCCGCTGGTATGTTTTTGTGAAGCGGGAGGAAACCTGCAAAATAAGCATTGCACTGCATGTTGTATTGTGTATAGTTGTGTGTGACATAGGGTTTGAATTTAAATACACACAGACACAAGGAGAAGCCCTGTCAGGATGACAGCATGCCAGGCTAAAGTGTCAAGTTATACTAGTGCGTATCTACTGTATATACGTGGTGAGACAGCATAGTAATTAAAACACAGAATGGAATAGAATTGTATACAATTCAAATAAAACTTTTATTAAACGTTAAATTAGTTTAATGTAGAGTAAGGCTGCATGGTGATGTAGTGGTTAGCACTGTCGCCTTGCACCTTCACCAACTTCGATTTCCGGCCAGGTTCAATATCACGTCTCTGTGTGCATGGAGTTTGCATGTTCTCCCCCGTGTTTGGTGGGTTTCATCTGGGTACTCCGGTTTCAACCCACAGTCCAAAGACCTGCAGATTAGGCTAATTGCTGTTCCCAAAATGCCCATAGTGTGTGAATGAGTGTGTGATTGTGATTGGTTCCAGTGGAACCAATTTCCTTCAGGAGTCACCTTGTTAATAAATAAAGTCCACCTGTGTGTAATTTAATCTCAGTATAAATATAGCTGTTATAGTGTGAAGGCCTCAGAGGTTTGTTAGAGAACATTAATGTACAAACAGCATCATGAAGCCCAAGGAACACACCAGACAGATAAAGCAGGGTTAAGTTATAAAAAGATATCCAAAGCTTTAAACATTTCACGAAGATTAATCCATCATTGAGAAATGGAACAAGTAAGGCACAACTGCAAACCTACCAAGTGATGGCCGTCCACCTAAATTGGCAGGTCAGAGATTATGGAGCATTAATTAGAAAAGCAACTAAGAGGCCCATGGTAACTCTAGAGGAGCTCATGTAGGAGAATCTGTCCACAGGACAACAATCAGTTGAGCTATTTTACAGAAGAATGGGCAACAATTTCACTCTAAAAATGTGCAAAGCTGGTAGAGACTTGCAGCTGTAATTGCAGTGAAAGATGGTCCTACAAAGTTTTGACTCAGGGAGGCTTAATACAAAAGCATGACACACTTTTCAGATATTTATTTGTAAAAAATTTTACAATTATGTTTGTTTTGGTCTACCATATAAAATCCCAATAAAATACATTTACATTTGTGGTTACACAAAATGTGGAAAATTTAAGGGGTATGTATACTTTTGCAATGTACTGTATTTATTGTAGCTGTAACCTATAGGGTTGTTTAAACCTTGGCTTAAGCCCTTGGTTTCAGCATGATCTTGTTTTCCCCACATAAACAAACCTGATGATAAGGAGAACATTTATTTTCCCATTTATGGTTATTCCACATTTTTATGAACCAGAGTTAACTGCCAAGTGTTCGAGGCAAGAGTTGGAACCTTCCACAGGGCAGAGGTCCTTATAATGTTTTATAAGAAATTCAAATCTTTAGGCTGGTATGTTTGTTGTATGTCCTCTGGAGCTAAGTGATCTCTGCAGAACAGGAGGAGGAACGTTACAGAATGAGGAAAGGAGTTACAGTGTCCCTAATGATCAGTGTGTGTTTATGACTTTCAGTTAAACTAAAGCAAGTCACAAAAACTAATCTCAAGAGAGACATATATTTAAGACATAACATACATGTGTGTACAGGATATAATTATTTTGTATTTAATTGCACTATTGGCAAGCACAGTGTTTTTTCTTTTTGCCTGTTTTGTCAGCTCCACATGTCGTCTGAGTTTCAACCGTAGGAGAAAGAGCTGACGTACAGAAACTCAAAACAGTGCATATTTAACTCTGATTGCATTTGTAAATCATAGAAAATATGTACAAATATTTACTCCCCCTCCCCTTTTTTGTTGTTTTTATCTGGCCCTAATAAAAAGTACAACTAATATCCAGTTATAAAAAAATACAGTCTTGGATATATTAACTGTAGACGTCTTTTGATCTACAATTCTGAATTGTTTCTATGTTCACTACAGTTGTATAAAGTGCTTTTTCATTTTATTATAGCATTCCTGTCAACTTGGATCAGTCTGGCCATTTTCCTCCGGCCTCACTCTTCAACATAACCGTTCTACCTGCAAATCCACTACTTGCTGCATATTTTTTGCACCATTTTGCACTCCTTGAGTGGCTTGTCTGGCACCAACAATCTTGCAGCAGTCAGAATCACTGAGCTCACATTTGTTCTCTTTTATGGAATTTGATTTGACTAATAGATGAAGCCCTTGACCTGCATCTGCATCTGATTTTATGCGCTGCACTGCTGCCACATGATTGAATGATTGGATATTTGCATGAATGAGCAGGGTATGAGTGTTCCCCTTGTAGTAGCCAGTCAGTGTATTCATCTTATTCATTTTGACACTCTTGGAGAAATGGATTTCCTAAAGTTTTTTTTTCTTTTCGGATAGATGCAGATTAACTTAAAACCCGCTGTTATTTTCTCACGCCAAAGAATTCTTTAGGATGTGGATTCCACGGTGGAAACGTGCTCCATATGATACCAGTGCCTCTGTATCCGGCATTGATACACTGAAAGAGAAATGGGGAACTGGTAAAGCTGCAGCTTAACATAAAATCTTTGGTGGCATATTGTCACTGCATTGGGCAGACTGGTGCAAGGTCAGAACTGAACGCTTATTATGCACGCTCAGTTTTGCTCTTCCTCAAAAGCCCGCAGATTCACTGTGACAGGACGGTTTACCTTGAAGTGAATATGTTCTATTGACCCCAGTTTTGGACTTAAACAGGAGCTGCTCTGCACTATGATACTAGTTTCTTGTTTTCCTTACATTAGCTTTCCACAGAATGCAGTTGTGCTATAAAATGTTTTGCTGATTCATACAGATTCAAACGAGTCACAGACAATGTTTAATCGACTACTGGAGAGTAAAATGTACCTGCCACTCAAGCTAACAATCCTACGGTAAGCTGTCGGGATTAGTCAGACCAGATGCATATGCTGTTTTCCAGGCAATCGTGTGTGTGTGTGTGTGTGTGTGTGTGTGTGTGTGTGTGTGTGTGTGTGTGTGTGTGTGTGTATATATATATAGATAGAGAGATAGATAGAGAGAGAGAGATTGCCTATATAATATAAAATTGTGTATGGGCATCGATATGTAACCATGGTAAATAATCTCAAGCAACAAGAGGTATCAAGAGGTGGCATGAGTGAGAAATTTAAAAGGAGAATGGAAGAGAGATGCTTATAGCTTCTGAGCTATAACTAGGAGCAGTCTGTCTCTGTCCATCTTGATGTGCTTTGATCCACTGTATACAGACTGTTTTAATGGACACCATAACGGAAGTCATCTTAATGGAAATCTATTGAAGTGGGTGAGAGAAAAAATATCTGTAAAGTAGGCATTGTTGCCATGGTACCAAGCAGAATATGCAAGTGTTGCCTGTGGTAGGTTGAGCTCTCAAGTGTACTGCTATTGATTAATGTCTAAATCTTAGAGTGGCTGTGCATTTGCATAGTTATCTCTTGCAGCTTGGATTGGCTAATGCTCCTATCGAGGCCTTGGCTGATACCAGTGAAGAGGAAATAGCTCCTGAAATGTTCACTGAAGCAAATAATCCCGTCACTTGTGTAAAAAAGAAATCCAATAAAAGCACTTTTTCCTTGGAGTATTTTAATGTATATTTTGGATACTTGTGCCACTTCCACAATACAAGACGTTTGTGAGATTGCAAGGTTTCCAGCAGTGGCTTGTGACTATAGATTTTGGTGGGGCATAAATAACAACATAATGGGCTAACACACTTGACAAGCTATTATCTTGTGAACCTTTAGAGTGACACCATAATAGGTGAGACCCAACAACATACTGTCATCCAGCATAAGATATTTTTGAGTGGTTGTAAAATACCTTTAATGTGTTTGAGGCAAAAGCAATTACCAGGGTTAACAAGTTTCAGAAAAATCTCCAAGCTCAAATTATTATTGATCTTGATAATTCACAGCTATATTCCATAAATCCTCACAAAAGCAACCTAACCTAGCCCGAGAAACAAGCATACCATGTGTACGGTACCACCATTTCTCACTCACTCACTCTCACTCATCATCTATACCGCTTAATCCTGTATTCAGGGTCACGGGGGCCTGGAGCCTATTCCAGGAGACTTGGGGCCCAGGCGGGGTACACCCTGGACAGGGTGCCAATCCATCGCAGGGCACACACACACACATACACACACTAACACACTCATTCACACACTACGGCCAATTTTGGGAATGCCAGTTTACCTAACCTACATGTCTTTGGACTGTGGGAGGAAACCGGAGTACCTGGAGGAAACCCACCAAGTACGGGGAGAACATGCAAACTCCATGCACACAGAGACGGGAATCGAACCTGGCCGGGAATCGAACCCAGACCCTGGAGGTGCACGGCGAGCGACAGTGCTAACCACTACACCACTGTGCTGTCTCCCCATTTCTTCATATTAAATTAAATGTAATGATGTAGATTAAATGAAAGAAATCGAGATCCGGAAATCGCACCTGGTTCTCACTGGTTCATGCCTTAAATTCAATGTTTTTTGTGATTGAATGTTTTATAGAGCACTGTGTGGCTTAACAAACAAAAAACATTCCTCTGAAACTGGTCAGGTACAGGTATAGACTGGATGAAAAATGTACGCCAAAAAGTCTATCAGGAATTCTGCAGAACTATTCCTCAAGCCTGCATTGAGAAAAAATATAAGAAAGTCTAACTCTCTGCAAGCAAAAAATAAAGAAATGAGGGATGTCTCAAGACTTTCGCACAGTACTGTATTTCTGCTATACAGACATTATCTTCTCCATAATTACATCATAGGCACAATGTCTTCTGCTATGCTTAGTCCTACAGTGAGCTACAGCAGCACCTACTGCGTAATACGATTAGTTACGGCAAGCTACGGCAACAGCTAGGTCTGTATCTGAGAAGACATTTAAAGTTTATTGTTTTTAAATTTTATTTTGGCTTGCATAGATTAATGCATTCAATAGTCACTGCTTTAGTGAGTCTGACTAGTTGGTGGTGTAAGGGGGGAAAAATGAGAGACAGACAGTAAAGAAAAGCATGCAGATGTAAAAAATAAATAAAATAAATAAATTCTATTTGCACAATTTCAGACACATCAGATAAAATAAAAAAAAACATGCATGAGAAATATTTGGCTTGTCCTTGCCGTATCTTGCCAGCTCATTTCTTGCCACTTCTCCATCTCCTTGTCTCCTTGGCCATCTTCCAAAACTAGAGGACAGACTTGATATACTGTACAAATCACACCTTTACTTGTCTGTAGTGCTTACATTGTGTTACAGTATGTGTTTGTGTTATGTGTCATACATTGGATCATCTCTCTCTCTCTCTCTCTTACTCAGAGGGAAGCGAGGAGTGGAGGAGGCCGGTGCCCAGCTACACTCAGTCTAACAGCAGCAGCAGTGTCACTCGCGGAGGTGGCAGCAGCAGTAGTGAGCTTGTTCGCACCTGGAGTTCTCTCTCCAGAGACGACAGCCTCGAACCACTACCATACAACTGGGAGATGGCCTACACTGAAACGGGCATGGTCTACTTCATTGAGTGAGTCTGGGTGAAAATAGTCAGATTTACTATATGCAAGGGGTGTGTGGTGCAGCGCCTGAACACAAGTACCAGGCTCAGTCGGTTTGCCTCCTTTTCTTTTAAGATTAAAAGGTCAAGGAAATTTTTTACATTTCTGTTTAGTGCATTTCGACTTAATCTAAATTTATGCTTGAAGCATAATTTTTCCTTTGGTTATCTTGTTATTTAACCTGAGGTTTAGGCTATTTAGATTGAGCAATACGGATAATGATATAGTGTAATGTATATGTAATTGATAACAGTGAGCCTTCTCCAGTCATTGATGTCTTAAGACCCTAAAGCGCACTGTGTACTCTAGAAACCAACATAGTTGGACATATTGGCAACAATACTTATCGTGATCTATACTACTTTATCCTGTATACAAGTTAGCAGGGGACCTGGAGCCTGTCCCAGGAGACTTGGGGCACAAGGCAGGGTACAACCTGAACAGGGTGCCAATCCATCACAGAGCACACACACATACTAGCTTAACCTGCATGTCTTTGGACTGCAGAAGGAAACCTGAGTACCCAGAGGAAACCAACCAAGCACGAGGGAACATGCAAACACCCTGCACACAGACCTGAGGCGGGAATCGAACCTGGACCCTGGAGGTGCAATTCCACAGTGCTAACCACATGCTCCACTATACTAACCTAAATATAATACCTCGTACATATAAGCGGAATGCCTTTATAAATACCCGGTCTCAAGGGGGGCTATGTGTTCTACTTAAAAAATCAGTTCTCTCGACTGATCACTGTGTGCTAAAATGATTACACAGTTACACAGATTCAGATTACCAGTGTCAGATTCATCGGAATTCATTAGGCTTATGTCTATTTCACTATTGTACATGTCAGGCACATTAAAACATGGCATGCATTTTGTGAGAAAAGCACACTAAGCTAGCAAGATTTTTTAAATCTTTAGGCAAAGGCAGACTAACTGCACGTGCTGGGGCATGTGTTGAACTGGCTCCTTACCCAAAATGATCTTTGCAGGCAAACAGCCAAGACAAGGTCAGAAATAGCATGCATATCATGGCATTTTATTTTGCTTAAAATAGAGAAGTCAGAGTACGGTATGTTAGAAGTTAACTGCTCATGTCACTAGGACCAGATTTTGGCACCCTTGTTAGAATGGATTAATGGCATAAGAGTAAAGGTCCATTATACACTTGTGCTTTTTGTGCTCTTTTCACCGGATCTTGTCTTTAACAAGAAGGGTAGAGAGCAGCCGAGTAGCAGTCAGTGAGTAATTTTAGTCCACATTGTGGCCCAAATGTTCTCTAATGAACACAGAGAGTGGTTGTATGCATTTGCGTGTGTGTACAGGATGTGTGTGTGTGCATGCATATTGTCATAAAAAAGTCAGGCTTTCCAACAATGTACCAAATTATCAGGGAGCTGCATTTGTAGCTCAGTGAAAACATCTACTTTGGATTTCATTAAGCTTCACCAATGAATTGCTTCCCTTCATTTTAAAAATATGTAATAATTTTATTAAATATTTTATACATAATCTGCTCTTACTTTGATCACACCATAAGCGCAAGCATACATTTGCATCAATGTATGTATGCTACCATCATCACTGACACCTTCATGATGGTAGGCGACAGGTGTATGATGGTATGCTGAAGGTGTATGTCTGTATACTGTATAAGAGGTGTATGACAGTATGTCAGAGGCGCATGGCGTTACACGAGAGGTGTATGACAGTATATGAAAAGTTTATGACTACATGTGAGAGGTGTATGGTAGTATGTGCAGTATATGACAGCATGCAAGAGCTGCATGATGGTATGCGAGAAAGGTATGGTATTATGGAGAAGTTTATGATAGTATGCAAGAGGAGTATGATAGTAAATATCGCAAGTAGTGTATGATAGATCGTGAGTTACTGTAAGTACTGTATAATAAAGTGTGTACAGTAAATGTTTGATGCTATGGTGAGAGCATGCCATTGTCTGTGCATTTTTATGCATTAGTGAGACTTATGCATATTCCTTCTCACCCTGATCCTTTTTACACACTTCTGTAACTACTTCAGTAGTTCCTGTGTATTTTTAAAACATCAGCCATTAATCAGGCCATTAATTCTGGTCAGCTGCATTTATAAGTCAATAAGGAATTCACCTCAGTGTGTGCATAGGCTTAATGAATGTTTAATGAATGTTACTAATCATGTTTTCTAATATGTGAGGCTTAAAATTTTAATAATATGCCTGGAAACTTTAAAAGACAACAGAATTTTCCTATGTGCAGAAATGATGCCCAGATGTTATCTACAGAGAGAGGAGTACTGTAGGTGTGTGTGCATGCGTGTGTGTGTGTGCATGCGTGCGTGTGTCTGTCTGTGTGTGTGTGTGTGTGTGTGTGTGTGTGTGTGTGTGTGTGTGTGTGTGTGTGTGTGTGTGTGTCTGTGTGTCTGTGTGCATGCGTGCGTGTGTGTGTGTGAGACGGAGAGAGAGAGAGAGAGCGTATGTCTGTTTGTGGATGTCTATGGTTGTCTGTGTGTTTGTGTCTATGTGTGTATGTGTGTATGTGCACACACATAGATGCACATTGTAATAAAAATTCATGCTTTCCAACAATTTCCAAAAGTATTAACTGCATTAATATCAGTGCACTGCATTAGTAGGTCAGTGAAAACATCTGCTTTGGGCTTCATTGAGCTTCATCAGTGTTAGTGAATTCCTTCATAGCATTTTAAAATATTTGATATATCTGTAAATGTTAATAAATAACACAAATAATTAGCAGTTTGCGATAGCTGGGGGGCATTTTTATGCATAAATCTGCTCTCATTTTGAAGCTCTAGCAGAAATTTGCCTAAGAGGGATTTGCATGACTGACACCACAATACAATTGATGTGCAGAGGATTTGATAGTGTGTCAAAGGCGTATCATGGCACATGAGAGGAGTATAGTATTATAGGCAAGAAATAAGGTAGTTTGTGAGTGGTGTATGATTTTATGTGAGGGATATGACTGTATGCAAGAAGTGTACGACTATACATGAGAGGTGTATAACAGTATACTAGAGGTGTATGAAAAGTGATATGACTGTATATGGGAGATTTATGACTATATGTGAGAGGTTTATAATAATATGCTCAGTGTGACAGCATTCGAGAGGTGTATGATGGTGTGGAAGAGAAGTATGATATAAGAGTATGTGAGAGGTTTATGATGGTATGCAAGAGGTGTCTGATGTCCATGAAAGCATTGTATGATTTCATACAAGAGGAATATGATAGTAAATATTACAATTGGTATATGTTAGATTGCTGGTTATATACTGTATAATAGGAAGCTGGAGTGAAACTGTGTGAGACATGGTACTGTATGTGTTAATTTGACACTCTACGTGTGCATGCTGCTGTCAGTTTTTCTTTGCATTAGCGAGACTTATGCATATTCTGTAACTCCTTCAGTGGTTTCTGCATATTTTTAAACCATCAGCCATTCATTTGCCCATAAATTCTGGTCAGCTGCATTTATAAGTCAGTAAGGAACTCACTTAAGTGTGTGCATAGGCTCAATGAATGTGTAATGAGTGTAACTGTTTTCTAATATGTGAGGCTTAAATTGTTTCTAAAATATGCCTGGAAACGTTAAAAGACAACGAAATTTTCCTGTGTGCAATAATACTGTAAGAGTCCCATCCACAAATCTGCTCTTGCTTTATAGCACAAGCAGCAATTTGCATAAGAGATTTGTACAGCAGACATTCGAATTTAGATCATACAATTTTCCTGACAGCTAATCTGACTGCTGGGGAAAGAAAGGAAAAATGTTGGGGACCATATTACCCATTATGAGATTGTGTCTGTACTGGGAAATATATATCAAGTTTAAATATTGAAACAGATGCTTACTTGCTGGTTTCTTTTTTCCTTTCATACTTTTTTTACTGCTAGGAAGGTCACTTGGAGAATATGCTATATTCCAATAAATGCTTTTAACCTTAAATTGTGTTTTAGATATTTATATTCATGTATGTCTCCTTGTTCTGCAGTCATAATACAAAAACCACCACGTGGCTGGACCCTCGCCTTGTCAAGAAAGCTAAACCACCTGAAAAGTGTGATGATGGAGGTGATGATGGAGGTTCTGTTCTTTAGACACACACACATCCTGAAGGATTTTTTTTTCATTCTGGTTAATTTAAGATAGGATATATCTACAGTATATATAAAAAATATACTATCTATCCTATATTGTTTGTTTTTGTCCTTATGAATGTCACACATAATTAACAATGAACGTGTATTAATGTGCTTAAAAAAGTGTCATAAAAATACTTTAGTAAATTATCATGTTGTTGTTGCTATTATTATATTAGTAGTACACTGTAGCTGGAAATGTCATGGCAAATGCCAGAGTATATTTTAAGAACCTTGGTATTTGTGGAACCTAACTGTATTATGCTTGGAGATAGGAAGGTTTTTTACTTTGGAGCTACTGGAATTTTAAGTAGTAAATCTGTGGCATGAGCTATGAAGTCACACCCATGATAGACAGTTTTTCTTTTATCTGAGAGTGTGTAATAGTTAAACACATACTCTGACAGAATTGAAGTCAGAAGGTGTGGATCTATTTTATAATTTCTCCCGTAACATATTTGATATGTTTATATTATTAACCTCATTCTAAAACATAATCGTTGCTGTACCTACAGACTTCCAGTAAGCCTAAAATTAAGACACAAATGTCTCCATGATATAGGAAACGTTCTGTCTTGAGTAACTTTCTGTCTAAGAGCTACACAAACAAATTCATACTCGCACACCCACAACTAATACCTTTATTAATCTATAAAAATTCTGGTACGATAATAAAATCTTTGAAACAATACATGTAAGTGCACATGCATGTTTTTTCACAAAGCCTTGTCTGTGCGATTGTTGCGTATTAGCATGCCTGCTCGCTAAGATGTTGTTCATCATCTGTTCCTCAGAGCTTCCATACGGCTGGGAGGAGATTGAGGACGCACAATATGGCACATACTATGTTGAGTAAGTACTCTCAGTCTCCAGCTGTTTCTTTCTTTTACACACACACACACACACACACACACACACACACACACACACACACACACACACACACACACACGTTTAGCTATATAAAAGACTTCTATGTAAAAAAAACCCGAAAAACTCAGACTTGCTATGTAGGATGTATCTAGCTTGTATGTTGTTATTACTCTCCTGTGATCCTCAGCTGCTTTCTCATTTGTGCTGCAGTCACATAAACCAAAGAACCCAATTTGAGAATCCGGTTGTAGAAGCAAAGAAGAAACTAGTGCAGGAGGCTGCAGCTGCAGGACAGAGCCAAAAGGGGGCAGCACCTGCTTCAGGTAAACAATTATTATCACATATTTAAGAACAAGTCAAAATGGAAAAATGGAAAACTTCTGTTTCAGGATTTATTCACAAGAAAAAATTAACAATCTGAAATATAAGATATAATCCACAGAGAAATGTTCCTGGCTCACTCACCGACCATTAAACCTGATGTGAAATATATTAATAACTGTTATAAATGCAAAGTATGGAAATACTGTATTGCTGTCATGTACAGTATGGTAAATTCATAAGAAGATACTATAAGTGTTCATATAAATTATATTTCTTGTTTTGTTCATTGCTATATGCATATTGTGTATTGATGGCACAGTCAGCTTGGTCTAATTTAAAGGCTAGACTATGACTTGACTATATATTGCAATATTATACTGCAGAATTATTGCCACTGTGAAAATGAGTAAAAAGATTAATGAAAGATTAACGCAAGAACTAACTTGTAGGAAGCCCTATCATATTCTTTCATTCTGTTCTTCCTCCCCCTCACACATTCACCTTTTCTTTTGTCCATCTGTGTACACTCTGCTTGCTGTTACTTGTCTGTGACTGGAATCTTACACATTACAAACAGGAGACAGAGTCATTTACTCAGAGGAAGACATTGAGGTCTGTTCGTCACTTTATATTGGTTTATTGCACTCCCACTGTGGTGACATTATAAGGTCATGATTTTCCACTTATACAGAATGAACAGATTTTTTCCCTCACTTAGTGCTGACTGCTTGTCTGTGCACAATGACACATTCACAGAAACACCCATACTGATTTTTTTTCTTTGTTGCTAAAAACTAAGTGACCTCAACAGATCAGGGCAGTTTCCTGAAAAGTCAGATATAGGAAGCTCTTTTTTTATTCCATTCCCATGTGAGAGTGTTTACTGGTATCTCCCTCATCACAGACAAAAAAGAAATTGTGAGAGTCTGATCATTTTCACTGAAAATTATTTGTGTTATTATGAGGTATTTTGTCATAGACTTTTATCTCGTTGACATTTGAAAAAATAAATGTGAAAGCAATGAGACAGTGGGTCAGTTTCTACACTGTACTATTGACAAGCCAAAAATACAGTCTTATTTTCTCATTGTCTCTTTTTTGAATAGACTGAAATCTGCGACATTGTGGTACGAACACAAACGTCGCCTTTGTAGATTTAAAGTAAAAGGAAGCAGCACATACGCATGCTTTCCAGCTTTATTCACGTTTGATACACAGTTATGCTAACAGAGTTGATGAATAGCTCTCTGCAGGTGGGTATTGTGGTTGTGTGAGTGGGGGGGCTTTTATGGGACATTTGGCTGGTTCACATGAGGAAAACGACTTTGTGTATTCAAACTCAAACAACTTTGCGACCTCATTTTGGTTTCATTGTATTAATTTTCACTGGATTCATTGTACTTCCTATTCATGATCTTTGCCTGCTTGATTTAGATTATGGTTTATCCTAGATTTCTATTGTCTGCGCAGGTCGTGAGATGATTGCTGTATTACCCACAGCAGATAATAGAGGAGTGTGTTATATTAGCGCTAATATAGCATTAATTAACTATGTTTATGTCAGTGGAAGGTCCTCATAAGGATTGTAAGACAAGTGTGTGTGTGCGTGCAAGACAAATCAGTTCAGCTCAGTAGTGTTTCTTTAAACAGCACTTTAAACACTACTAGCTAACATGAGAAGCAGATAAAGCTGGGTGTACTTGGGGATTCATGGTGTCTGTTTGGGGCTGTGTGTCTGGTAATGAATGATCTCATTTGCTGTGTCATAAAGCCAAGTGTCATAATGGATTTGTTTATAACACCAGCTGGGTGAAGCACTTTGTTTGTTTAATTATAGGTCAGTCAAGCATAAACAAAGCCATCATCAGGAGCCAGAGCTTTTTGATGCATCTCACTGTCACTTATGTGTCTCCACTTTGCTAAGCTATATATAAAAAATAAGTAAATCTGCTGTTACTGCCCTGTCAAAAACATATCATTATAAAAAATATACAACTAGAAAGATTAAAATTCTGTCTAATCATTTTTCTAGGTGGTGAAGGGGGAACTCCAGGTTTCACCCGTGACCCGACTCAGCTGAAGGGCGAGTTATATCACACAGCCTTGAAAAAAAGCACTCAGGGCTTTGGCTTCACCATCATCGGAGGAGACCGACCTGATGAGTTTCTGCAGGTGAAGAATGTCCTGGCAGATGGACCAGCTGCACAGGATAACAAAATGGCCTCTGGTGAGGGAGAGCACTACGAAAGCCTAAGAAATAAAAATAAAAAATAAATGGATAAAGTAAAAATAACCTAAATATTTCTGATGCTTTAACTATGTATGTCCAACATTATCTTTATCTGTCAAACAAGTTTTTTAAGAGGCGAAGTGGGGAATACCAAAAATATTAATTTCCCTATACTGAGGAAAGAATAAAGAAAAACCCTGTTTATTCCAAAAAACAGGCATGTTAGAGCATAAGAGTTATCCTGTGAAGCCCATGAAAAACATGGTCTGTCATGGGTGGGGTGGAAAGAATTGCCATATCCATCACAGTCCCTGACCCCAGCTGAACATTGCTGACTATGTGCCAGGCCTGATCACTCATCATCTGTGTGCCTAACATTACTAATGCTCTTATAGCTGAATTGGATAATAACACAGCCACAAATCTAGCCCTCCCAAAAGAACCCTACCAGATGAGTGGAGATATTTATAGAAGCAAAGTTGGGACCATCTCTGGAATGTTCAAGAACATATGGGTATGATGGTCAGGTATCTTGTATACTGTTGGACATATGGTATATATTAACAAGATGTGTGGAGATAATGAAAAGATTTCTTATTCAGTCTTATTCAGTCCTTCTTTTTCTCAGGTGATGTAATTGTGGAGATCAATGGCACACTGGTGCTGGGTAAGACCCACAATGACGTAGTGCAGATGTTTCAGTGCATCCCCATCAGCCAATATGTGGATATGGTCCTGTGCCATGGATACTCCCTGCCCCCAGATGTCCAGGAGGACAACGAAGAGCTCCCCCCTCCGCCACCTCCTCCTCCTTCGACTGGTGAAGTGGTAACAGCTGTACCCCTCATCAATGGGCAGCCTTTGCTAGTGAAGGGTGATGCTTTACATGCTTCCTCCCAGGAGCTCCACTACCTCACTACTGATGCCAGCGGGCGGCCTATTGTGGCCGCACTACCTAGCATTCCTCCTGGTGCTGATGAAAAGCCTGAAGGTGGAATGCTGCAGCCAGAGCTGGTAACTGTGCCCTTAGTGAAAGGCCCGGGCGGGTTTGGATTTGCTATTGCTGACAGTCCGCTAGGCCAGAAGGTGAAAATGATCCTGGACGCACAATGGTGCCGTGGCCTGCTCAAGGGGGACGTCATCAAGGAGATCAACAGGCAGAATGTGCAGACATTGAGCCATGCACAGGTGGTGGACATACTTAAGGAGCTACCTGTGGGAAGTGAGGTCAATCTGCTAGTTCTGCGAGGAGGTAAGAAAAGCTAATGTCTGGGACAGAGTGGAGGAGGGAGCAGTTTTAATAAAAGCATATAGAAAAGTTCTCACTCACTCATTGTCTATACCGCTTTATCCTGTATTCTGGAGTCAGATCCTCAAGTATTTGACAGCGACAGATTATTATTTACATTTTTTCCCCATGTTTTTTCTCCACACACCACCAAAATTGATTGTCCATTTTCAAGGCTTCATAAGGACTTTTGTCTAGGAAACTGCCAGTTATAAACATTAGGGGTTTTTTTAACGCTTGGTCGCAAAAAACAACAGAAAAAAAAAAAACAAGTTTCTTTCATGGAGGAGTTTTGCCAGGCCTTTATTGCACACTCTCTTTGTCTATAAGTGAAAGGCATGCTTATTTGGGTCGGGTCAGATGACCTGACTTGGCCTGTAACATTTATAAAGGCATCTCTTGATTGTAGACTTGTACATGATATGCCACCCTCCTCCAGCGTGAAGGGGCTTTTCTTCACTAAGGAAATTATTCTGCCAGTATGCGCATTAGTTAACTTCTGTGGCTTTCAAGGTGGTTTGGTTTCTGCTACCTTTCATAGCTCTGTTTAGGTTATTTTTTTGACAAAATTAGTCACTTGCACTGGCACCTCTTTGCACTGCATATTGAGTTCCCATAAACAGCTACCAAATGCAGATTCAAATCTTGTAATCAACTCCCTTTATTTCCTTAATTTGTCATGAAATAGGACACCACGAGCCATAAAGCCGCTTATTAGTCAACTGTCCAATTATTTTTGTGCTTGTGCACGTTGAGGCACTTTGGATGTATTCCGAAACTTAGCATAATATGCGAAAAATGTATGCATATGCATAATATAACCATGAATTAATGCTGAAACGGTCTGCTTTAATTACATATTGATTGCTTCATTTTGTGGGTCTGTTGCCTTCAGCATTGTCTTCAGTAAATGAAAAGCATGCTTATTTGGGCTGGAGTCAGATGACTGACTTGGTTTGTAACATTCATGAAGGGATCACTTGATTGTAGAATGACAATTATATGCCACCCTCCTCCAGAGTGTTCTTGACTTGCCTAGATGTTCTGAAGTGGCTTTTCTTCACCAACAAAATTATTTCTCCATCATTTGCATTAGTTAACTACTGTGGCATTCTATATCTATTGGTGTTGCTGAGCTCACAAGTGCATTCCTTCTTTTTAAGAATGCACCACATTGATTTGGTCACTTCTACATTTTCTTCTGTCTTTCATAGGTCTGTAGCCTAATGACATCTTTAGTCACTTGCACCAGCACATCTTTGTACTGCATATTGAGAGTTTCCATAAACAGCTTCCAAGTGCAAATTCAACACTTGTAATCAACCCCTTTAATCTCATTAATTGGCCAAGAAATAATGAACAGGCCACCACCAGCTGTGAAGTTGCTATTAGTCAGCCGTCCGATTACTTTTGAGCTTGAGGAAGGGAACAATGTGTGTAATTCCTAATCGTTTACTATAACATTCCTTTTTAAAACCCCTTGACCTTAATGCTGAAACTCTATGCTTTAATCACATTTTGATTACTTCATTTTTAATTCATTTGGGGTTTTATACTGTGTGCAAAAAAAAGTATAATAATAATAATAATAATAAGTAAAATTTTAAATGTGTTGTAGAAGGTAGATCTAATGCCATAAAACATGATCACGGAACAAACAGTTTCTACAAATAGTTCTTTTGCAAAAATGATTGTTGTATTTACAAGTGATTTTCGCATACGATGCCTTGCATAAGTACAGTAAGTGGCTAGCCATATGAATTCCCTTTTAATGCCCACCACAAGACATGTTGTAGGATTTAACAAACAAGTGGAAAAAGGTGCTTTGATTTTGAGGCCAAAATATTTGGAGCAGAGCACTACGTCTTGGCCGACGTTTCTCATCACCCTGGGAACGCCATCCCCTAACTGAAAATGATGTTTATCACTGGTTTCCAACCAGAACTTGGCAAGATATTTGGCAAGAAAAATGAGCAGCAATAACAGGACCCAACTACGCAAAGCTGATACAGACAAATCCCTGAAACCGAAAGTAGTTCACCCATATACTGCCCTGCGGTGTGGTGAATAAAAAATAAAAAAAAAATAAAAAAAAAACACCGTAATGGCAGCAGATTCAAAGAAGTCCTTGCCAAAACCTTAAATGAAATCTTGCATTTGCTCCTAGGTGGTAAAGAATGTGTTGAAAAGTTCTTTTTCGGTATATTGACAGTGTATGTGTGTGTTGTCTTAGTTCTTTCATTAAGGGGAACTCAAGTGTGCTCTTTTTTCAGGCTTTAAGCATTATTTCTAATTCTCACTTCTTACAGATTATAAAGGCTCTATTTCAGAATCTAAAATGGCGATTAGAAGACTTCCTGAATGTCTGGTATAATTGGTATAATGTCTGTTTTAAGACTTGCCTCATCATGACTTTTGCCAGCTGTAACTCAGGCGGGGACATGTGACCCACAGCAGTGCCAAAACATGGATCTAAATCCCAGTTACAGGATGCATGGCTGCATAACCAGCACCTAGGTGTCCAAATGCACTTCCAGTCCATATCACAGTCCAGAGTATGCTAATAGGTTACAGGAGTAGAAGGAGAGGAGAGCAAATCTCAAGTGCTACAACTCAGAGGGGGAACCAGGGTAAAAGAAAGAAGTAGAGTTAAGCATTAACTCACTTTCTTTACCATTTCATTCAGAGAGAGAGAGTTGGAAAGTGTGTGACACTCTGTGCATTTTTACCACTGGAAAAAAAAAAGCCAGTGTGAGAGAGATTTTGTGGATTCATGAACGTTCCATCCACTTGAGTGACACACACATCACGGGTGGAGATGTGTAAATCGTGGGTTTTATGCTGACAGATGGAACTTTGGATCAGTCAGGGTTAGGATTTTAGGCAATGCTTTACTCTAGGGCTCCACCTTCACCCATCCTCCTAGTTTTGATCTGTCATTCTCTTCCTTCCATCTTTAATACGTCTTAGATGAAATATACTTTTCAACTCAGCTCTCAGATATCTTCATGTTCTCTCTCGCCCTCCATTTCACCATGAGGCATTGGCTCATCTTTCTTGCGAAATGTGGTTAATGTTGACTTTCTGCTTCTTTTCTATTTTCTTTCTTCAAATATTGACAGTGGCTCTTAGGGTAGCTGTCTTGCTGAGAATGGCTACACTGCGTTATTTGGAAACTAAAACTTTTTTTTTTACACCTACGTAGGTGACATTATCCACAAACCCATTTAGAAAAAACAAATCCTCAGTGTGTACCGTTGATACTATGATCACAATAGATCTATTTCTTCTCTGGCTGTACTACCATTATTTAAAGCCTGCTTTAATAGCATTTTTAAAGCTAAACCATGCTCATGACATTGGGTGTGACTAGTTTCTTAGTGGTCTGGGTATACGTACAGTAATGGGTATATTTAATATACTGGAACGAATTTTGGTGTGGCCAAATCTGCATTTAATACAACCCACACTGTTGAAAGCAGGAAGCATCGCTAACCTTGTTAGTCCTATATATTTGTTTTGACCAGAGCTTGTGATATGTATATATAAATATGAGTAAGTTACGGTATTCTCGTGCACATGTTTATGGGAACATGAACATTCATTATCCTTTAGACATTGTTTATTATATATATGTATTTTTTTTGCTAATGTGGCTGTATCTTTAACATGCAGTTCATGATAGTTTTATAATGCTGAAATTATATAATTTTTAGATCATGCAGTTTTATAATGATGAATTTGAAAACAATATGTCTTAAAAATGCGTCTATTTAGATCATGGATAAGAGAGTTAGACGGATTCCACTCCAAACTCATTTTATTCTTCTCAAATGCTTCACACCTTTCATTATTTCAATTTTCCCACCATTCTCTTCTCCTTTCTGCCCTTAGGTCACACTTCACCAGTAAAAAGTCTTAGACCTGTGAGTATGCTGATACATTTTTTCCCCACATTTGAAACCAGCTGTCAGTATAGAGAGGAAGAAATATGTTAACTTGCTTTAAAAGCATGCACTTTCTTTCCTGCGCTACAGAGACAGGAAATAAGTGCCAGCCTAGAGACTCTGGACCAGTGCCATGATGTCGGAGCCCCCCAAGCACTAACTTATTACTCAAGCACATTACCAAGTAGCTCTCCGAGACGAGACGTCGCCCTCCGCCAGAGCAAGCCCAAAGGCACTGTACAGGAGACTCTGCAGAGAGGTATGCAAGTGAAGGGGTACTTAAAAATACTGTATTTTATACCTTTGATGAAAAAACCCTGACTGATGAATACTGTATATTAAGACAGAGCTTTTATTAATTGTTTCGCAGGTGTGCCTCAGTATAAAGAGCTGGATGTGTTTATAAAGAGAGATCAAGAGACAGGATTTGGCTTCCGTGTGCTTGGAGGAGAAGGACCTGAACAGCCAGTAACTTTATTTTCTGGCACATTTCACTTGCTCTAATGACCTCGCTAAATGATGTGTCAACATGCTGTCTGTCGGTCTAAAGCCTTCCTTTTTTCCTAAGGTGTACATTGGCGCAATCATACCCCAGGGAGCAGCAGAGAAAGATGGCCGTCTGCGGGCAGGGGATGAGCTGATGGCTATTGATGGCATCACGGTAAGGGGCAAATCCCACAAGCAAGTGCTGGATCTTATGACCAATGCAGCTCGCAACGGACAGGTGCTGCTGACCGTGCGCCGAAAGGTCATCTTCATGGGTGAGCTTTAATCTTCATGTTCTGTTTACTTTTAAGCAAAGGCTGTGTGTTTTTTTTTCTTTCTTTTTTTTTTACTTTGAGCCCAAGTCACTAGGTGCTGGGTATTTTGCTGTAATACATGACACATTGTTTCCTATACACTTTCCTTCTTTTGTTATCACTACCATTCCTGGCTGCTAAGCCTTCTGGTATTTTTTTCTTTTCTGTGTTTTTCTGTAACTTGATTTTCAATCCAAAATAGCTATCAAAGTTTTGATTATATATTTCCTCTCTGTGTTGTTGCCAGCATGTTTCCTGACTGCCAAGCAAGTGCATGGCTCTTGCTCTGACTTAGACAATATGTATTGAAGTGCTAGGGAAAATAGTGTTTATTATTATTCCACATTTCTCCTCCATTTTAAATGTTGCACATTTATGAGAAGGGAAGTTTAGAAAAAGAATATAATTCACAGGCAGACATCATTTCCAGGGTCAACCCTGGAAATGAATGTAAACAACACGAAATGATCCAAAACAACAACTTCACCCACTATAAAAAGTGTTTTTACGCCTAATGAGGTTTAATTAAGACTAATTTAATTGAGTCTTGATTAGAACGTTAAGCTTTATTAATTTTTAAAATCAAGTTAGAAATGCAAACTAAAGCATCCATGCTTACTAAATGTGTGTTCTTCACAGACGTGCCTGGTGATGATGGGTTACGGAGCATGGCTCCGGCGCTAATGAACGGTTCTCCGAAAACCCCACGTTTTCAAGTCCCAAGTGTTTTGGACCATGAAGTGATGGATATTACACTTCATCGCAAAGACACTGAAGGCTTTGGCTTTGTCATTCTCACTTCCAAAAGCAAACCCCCACCTGGAGGCAAGTGAAGAATAAATAGAACAACAGACACATGAAACTATCCTGTTAAAAACACATACATTCATGTTTTAAAGTATTGCAATTACATATTAAATAGGCATAACATACAAGATATGCTTCAAAACTAATTTACACCCACCATTACACTGATTCCTGCTTTTCATATTCTGGTTCATGCATACTATACCAACCCATATCTAATGAGGTGTGTGTGTCTATGTCTGTGTCTGTATTTGTGGTTTTCAGTGATCCCTCATAAGATCGGTCGGATCATCGAAGGCAGTCCGGCTGATAGGTGCGGTCTGTTGAGTGTGGGTGACCGTATCTCTGCTGTTAATGGCCAGTCAATCATCGAACTCTCTCACAGTGACATTGTGCAGCTTATTAAAGACGCTGGTCATGCTGTCACACTCTCTGTAGTTCCCGAGGATGGTGAGTAAGCACTCAGTAAGCAACGAGGCAGATATCTGTTATATCTCTAATATAATAATAGTAATGAATTTCATATGTTTGATTAGATAATCTACTGTAATTCTATATCTAATTTATTCCAAATTTATTGAACACAGTTCGGTGTCAAAGGCATTTTGGTTAGCAAGTTTTAAGATTTATATAAGTAGATAAGTTATTAAAACTGTGTATCAGGTGTTTTAATATGAGGGGTGTTCAAGTCAAACCGGGACCTTTGATTGTGCAGAGTAACAGAAAAACGGTTATGAAGAAACTACCTTTATTTCTGTATATAGTCCCCTACTAAACAAATGCACAGCATTTCACTAGTATGTTTGGATACCATCACGGTAGAAAGAAACACTGGCCTCCCAGGAACTCCTTTAGTGACCCAAACGTGGAAATAGCTTGGAGCGAGGCCAGGACTGTACTAGGGACGTGGCAATAACTCCAAGCCAAGTTCCTGCAGTGTGCAAGTGGAGCTCATGAATGATGTGTGTATAGTTCCCACAGACAGACAGATTTGTCTCTTCTGAAAGTTATCCATTGACCCCTGGCTGAATGGTCACGGGAACAACTGCAGTGGGCTTCGGGATCGTCATTAATAATTGTAAAGCTTTTTTAAAATGCTTGCACCATTCGGATGTTTTATTATTAAGTGTCTCATCACCGTTCTGTGCTTGAAGTCTTCTGTGAATGTCACTCGCTTTTATGCCCTCATTCACAAGATACTTCATCATCAGTCTGTGTTTGACTTGAACACCACTTGTAATATTATAAAATATGGCATTTCGGTGAACCCCTCTGTAGCAATTTAAAGTAATACAAAAAGATTACGGTTGTATGCATACGTCTGTTTTGATTGACTGTTGTGATTCAGAATACAAAGGCCCGCCCTCGGCAGCCAGCTCAGCCAAACAAAGCCCTGCACTGCAGCACAGGACACTGAAATCCAACACACAGGAGGAGAGGTAAGAACACTTTTTGAACTCATATGAAACCAAAAAAGAGAGTTTAAGTCTAATTGTCATGAAATATAATTTAAAAGTATTGTAGCGGTGTGAGTATAAGTTAGAAGTGTGTTACCTATCACTGCACAGTTGGGACGAAGGGGGAACAGAGAGAGACAGGGACCACTTTCTGTGTGTGTGTGTGTGTGTGTGTGTGTGTGTGTGTGTGTGTGTGTGTGTGTGTGTGTGTGTGTGTGTGTGTGTATGGGCGGGGCGCATGCGTGATGGGGGGGAGTTGGGTCCGTTCGGGTGAGAGGCATGTGATTGTTCTGATCGAGTTTGGGTTTGTCGTGGCGTGACTGAGGCCGACAACAGTCAAGTTAATAAAAGTTCCTAGTGGCATACTTGTGGTGTGGTTTCTGTAACGGTGGACGCTACAGTATGTTATATTATGTGGAGGTCTTCTTACACTCTTCAGATGATGTAGAATGTGCATGAAGCTTTGTTTTGTCTATTACATGCAGGTATACCCTTGATCCAGAGGAAATCAGGGATGAGTTGGTCTGGGCTGAATATAAAATGATTACAGATAATGAAAAGGAAACACTATGTGTAACAGGCTCCAAACAGGCAAGGCATTTACTGTATGATTTTTTTTTACTTTTCTATATGGACACTCGTCACATATATAAAATTTTAGCAAAATGCATGTACAGGAGTGTGTACTATGAAATAAATGTAAATGTGTGTGTTTTGTGTGTATGGGTTTACAGGGTTGTATTCTTGTGGAGTTAGAGCGTGGGGCACGTGGGTTTGGCTTCAGTTTGAGAGGAGGGACAGAGTATAACATGGGCCTATACATCTTACGATTGGCTGAGGACGGCCCCGCTCTTCAGGATGGCAGGATTCAGGTCAGTAGAGCATCTGAATTTGCTCAGTCTGGAAAGCTTAATATAAGACTTGTTTTATTATAAACCTAATTTAAATAAACTGCCTGGCCAAAAAAAACATTGCCATTTCATAAGGATCAGATTATTGGGCTTCGTCAAGTAAAGAAAACAACTAAGGAGCATTGAAATTTCTGAGACTGGGTAAAGAGTCCATTGATACATTATTAAAACTTGGAGGGATAGTGCTGAACCGTCGACTTTGTGGTAGAAAAGTGGTTGGAGATCACGTAAACACATGCTGAAGCTGCAAAAAAATCAACATTAAAAGCCATAGCTATGTTTAATAGTGAAAGTAGGAGCATTTCCATACACACACAATGTGATGAGAGCTCAGAGGATTGGACTTTGAGGTAATGGAGAAAGGTCATCTAATTTGATGAGTTCAGATTGACCCTATTCCAGTGTGATGGGTGTGTCAGGGTAGGAAAGGAAGAACAGGAAGTCATGCAACTATCATGCGTAGTGGCCACTGAACAAGCCTCTGGAGGCTTTGTTATGTCCTGGGGTTGCTCCAGTTATGTGGAAATAAAATTAAGTCAACTGATGACCTGAATGTTCAGAATGACCCGTGGTTCTGGGAGTATGAGTAATCATTTTCATCCAAGAACTGGCCACCACATTGTTTGCTGGAATCATAGCTTCAGGTGATTGAATGAAATCTAGAGTGATAGTTTTTTTGACCAGGCAGTGTATTTTATAAACATGGTCATATTCTTATACAGTGTATATCTGTAAAAGTTATAAAGATCTATGAAAGTATGTGATTATATACATACTCTTGATGTTATAACACCCACAATATAGCGTGTTAATGATCAATGATCAATTATGCTTTCTTTCATCATTGTAATTAACTGGAACAGAAGACTGATCATACCTCAGCTTGCACATACTGTACATTATAGCAATGTATATCAATATATATCCATGACCTGTAGCTTTTACACTTGACTTCTACGGCAAAAGCATGGCTCAGTTCTGTAGCACTAATTGTAGAAGCATTGTTACATGGAATGCAGAATGGGAACATGGGAAGCTAACAGCATTATCCAGCAAGTATTTAGTCAATCCTGGAATGAATCATATTTCTATATGAATTTGAATGACTCATTGTAATAAGCTTTGTAAATAATATAAGTTTGTTACTGTATATAACAGGCTGGTTACTATTAACTAGAACAGAATACAGTGGCAATGTAAAATCTGGAGGTAGACCTCTTGACAATGAGCAAAAACAGCACCCCTCTCTGTAATCCAGCAAAGAACCGATTTACTCTACATAACACATAGCCTTCAATTATTAACTATTATTCTTTTTATATCACACCACTGTTAAGATTTTATTGTTTATTATATTTTCCAAGCAGGTTGGAGATCAAATAGTAGAAATAAATGGTGAACCCACACAGGGTATCAGTCACACCAGGGCCATTGAGCTCATCCAGGCCGGAGGAAACAAAGTCCTGCTGCTTTTGAGGCCTGGACAGGCACTTGTGACTGACACCGGTGAGCATCTCTCTCATCTCTGTCTCTCACACGCATACATGCACACACACAGTACATACTGTAGACTAGTAGATCTGTGATACTGTGTATGGCTTGCCAGCATTACATATGCTAAATATATGTACATACCTGTTGTTCATTCTTTCTTTCTTTCTTCCTTTCTTTCTTTCTTTCTTTTTTCTTCCTCCCTTCCTTCCCCTCTCGCTCTTTTTAGGTAATGTAAATTCCTCTGCTGTATGCTACTACCCCCAGGAGCACCATCACTAACAGTTTCTTTTCCTCTGGGCATCCTTTCTCATTTTGGTAATTCTCTTTCTTTCATCCGCTTCTGCCTTCCCTCACATCTGCTCACAGAGCTGTAAAGAGTTATTTCCCCCAAATATTTGTTCCGTATTTTTTCTGAGAAGAACATCTTGCAATAGTGCAATTGGCAAATAACAGATCCATTAATATTAGCATTGTACAGACTTACAAATACATGTCTTTTTAAAAGGTTAATAAGGAGCACAAACAGTTTATAATTGGTCTACAGTCACATTATAGACATGTTTTATGTTACCTTAATTCAGTCATCATTCATCCTCAGTAAACAACTTTGACCTCAAACCATGAGATCATTGTTGCTTTAAACTTGTTTAAATAACTGAAACTTACTTAAATTATTGTTGATTGGCATGATGGTGTCATGGTTAGCACTGTGGCCTTGAACCTACAGAGTCGAGGGCTCGATTTCCTACCTCGGTCTGTGTGTATGGAGTTTGCATGTTCTCCTCGTGCTTGGTGGGATTCCACAGTCCAAAGACATTCAGATTAGGCTGAAATGGCATTCCCAAATTGCCCATAATGTGTGATTGTGATTGTGTATGTGCCGTGCGATGAATTGCCACCCTGTCCAGTGTGTACCCTGTCTCATGCCCAAAGTCTCCTGGGATAGGCTCCAGGTCCCGTGACCCTGTACAGAATATGCGGTATAGACAACTGATGAACAAATGAATAAAGTATTGTTGACTTGGATTACAAAGTACCTTTGTAATCTATAATATAACATAATTAGTAAGTAGATTGTAAGCATATGTGTGTTTCTAATTTCTTATTTATATTTAAATCTACTTATATTTGACCTTGTTATAAACTGCAGTGCTTTTGTATTTTTTTCATATCTTCATAAGATGGCACACAATGTTTTCTCATTCCAGGCCCTGAAGCACCAAATCCAGTAGTCTCTTCACCTCTAAGCTCTCAAGATGATGTTTTCATCACAGAGCAGCTGCCATTTGAAGCTTCGGCCTTTTCATTCTGCTCACCTCTTGTTCAACCTTCCTCACCTCCATCATCCATAAGGAAGAGAGAGGATCGAAGCAAGAGGAGCCCCTCTATTCTTTCTCCAAACCGTGTCAAGTCCAGCTCCAGTCTTTCTCCTCACCCAAAAGGCAACAGCAAAAACAGGAGCATAAAAACTCGAAACTCTGCTTCTCCCTCAACCTTGGAACCAAAATGTGACAAACGAAGTAAGTCTAGAGAATTCGATATTAACTCTGGAAGTACAGAAAGGAAACTTAATGGTCCAATTGAAACCAAAGATAAATCCCATAACTCCCGTAGACCCACAAAGAATCTACCACAAAGCTCACAAGATTCCATGAAACGCAAAAAGTCCAACAAACAGCAACCGAGCAGCACGAAAAGTCACAAACCATCAAAAGAATCAGGACAGGAAGTTATGGCCAATGGAAAAGAAAATTCAACAGACAGGTCATTTCGTAGAGAGGTAAAGAAAGATAGTAGTGAGAGGGTCGGAAGGGATCGTTCACGAGGAAGGCAGAGAACCAAGAAGAAAGATGGCAGGAACAGTAAGAATGCTGAAACAAATGGACGAGAAGAAGTGATAGAGGCGGGGACAGTTCTAGAAGAAGAGGTGAAGCTGGAAAGTATATTGAGAAAGAAAAATCGACTACAGGACACAAAGAAAGACCAAGACACCAGCAAATCCAGAGCAAAAAAGAGCCGAAGTCGTCATAAACACGAAGAAGAGGACAAACTACAGCAAAGAAAGCGTAAAGAACAACAGAGTGGTTCAAAGAGAAAAACACATGGTAAAGAAAGGGATATAGAGGTACATGATATAGTAATAGAAAAAGAGGACCAGAATGAATGTAAGAAAGAGCTCCCCGTTACAGATGAACTGGATCAACATGATCTTTGGACAGTACAGAGCTTTGCACGCATTCTAACTCATGCAGAGGTCATGCGAGATTTGTACGGGTAATGGACGGACGCGTTTCACATTGTCAAAGGAACCAGCCTCTTTGCTTTTGTCAGTTACTGTTCTGCCATTTTCAAAACCATGTTTACAAAGCTGCTGTACTCTGCCCCTCCCTTCAAGCAGACTCTCATCTGAAAGAGTGTACTGTGAGTTTCATCATGCTCTCACCAATTCCATTATTTCTCAATTTAATGCACAGGATGGGTAAAAGCAGTAAAAATAAGAGTTGCTGCTATTCTGCTCTTATCCCCTCCATGCTGTGGGTCAGTGTTCACCGAGGAGAGGCCTAGAATAGAGCACATCTTCAGTACAAAACATCTGCTACGACTTTGTGGTCAAGTCAACAGGACCTCAGTTCTGGCCTATTGTTTCCACTTTGACAGCTTTGAAAAATATGGATTCTCTGCTGTCCATCACAATACAGTTCATTCATATGCAATGAAAGGGACCATACTTCCCTGCCGGTCACCAAAATAACACGACTTGTATGCTTTGGGTTTTATTATATGTCCTCAAGTCATGTCGTCCCTGCTATGATTATTGCCTTTATTCCTGCATGCAAAAACTGCTCTTTTCCCTCAACTTACTTTGTTGCATGCTTTTCAAATTTGAGTTTCAACCACACTTTTAATGGAGAACTTTTCATAGAGGTTTGAGGATGAATTCTCTGCAGCAACTAGCTTTAAGAACTTTTGTAGACTGTTCTCTGACACTGACATGCCTAATTTCTTGATCTTTAAATCATATTATTATTATTGCAAAAGACCAGAAACTTGTGCTTCTTTGCTGTTTCTATGAAACCTCTGTTAGTTGTGTATAAGCATAGAGACATGTAGCCATATCAACTCACTGAACGTGATGTGTACAATTACGTAAACACTGCGGTAGCTTTTACTTGGTAGCATCTTTTTGACCCATCGCAACACTAATGGTACATGCAGAAGTGTCTTCAAATGTCTTGTGATATTGGGTGTTTCATTTTTTTTTCTGGATGTTTAATTCAAATGTAAATGCAGGCAGTTGAGCCCCTGAACTGATAAAATAATATTATATATAAAATATATTTTTCAGAAGATTATTGTGATTCACACTGCTCCAAATGCCTCACACATCTGTGTGAGTAGCAAATGGTTCAATATATTAAATATGAGTCTATGGTAAGTATGCCATTTCTCAGCATAGGAATTTTGCAGGTATTGTGTCCACTGATTTATCATTATCATTTATAAATCTTTATTTATTTTCATCCATGAGAAAAATGTTGTGTAGCATCATAAGGGCTGATTTATGATGGTAGACTGATGGACTCATAAGGGGACATGCTTCATCAAAACCAAAGGAATGGTGAACGTGCATGTGTGTCAGGGGGGGCGGGGGGGAGGGGGTTCTCAGTTTCTGAACTGATACAGAATAGCTAATGGTCCTGTGTGATGGCTTTGATGTATTGAAGCCATTCAATAGCACCATAAGCGTTTCAAGCTGCTCTGATCTGGAACAAACGATGAATCATTGGGCACATCTATAAAACACACAGTTCCTTTATTATTTTTATCACTGACAAATGATCAAGGGTTGTGGTTAGATACAAACAGGATTGCCACCGTTTGGTACGTCAGTAACATCTGGCTAAATTCAGGTTTAATTGAAAACACTAAAGATAAAGACCCTAATGTTTCAGTATCATGCTATAAACTGTGTACAAGCCGGATCTTTTAGTAATGTTATGGAATGAAATGAGGTCCTATTACAGCATTCTATGAACAGGTGATTAAATCTGAATGGTCTTGTCTACGTACTCCAAGATGTAAATGTTTATATATTGTACAGCGCCTTTATAAACATCATGTTGTGTGCACTCTCATAAGAAAGAATAGAAATCTGTAAATTGACGTCATTATTTTTGTATTTAAATTTAAAAAAATATATTTAAAGTGGATACAAACAAAAAACTGATCCCTGTTCAGGTAATGCATTGTAAAATAAAGTCATTTATTCTCCATGAATTGTTCATTTAATTAAATGATGTCAATGTGGTTTTCTTACAGAATAAACCTTGTGGAATTGTCTGGTTGAGGTATCTTCTAAGGCATGTAATGCTTAAGGTCCAGATAAAATATAATCAAAAAAAACTCTTCATTTCCAAGCTTTAGTAGTACAAATGCATGTGCTGACTGTGCCAGCGAATACTTTACAATTCTCACTGGAGGTCCTTTGTCAACTGAGGGCACAGAAGGAAGATATTTTGACATAGTCTTCTATTAACCCTAGTGTAACATTTCAGTTTAGAAACATTTAACATTTCAGAGTTTTGACTCTACCCTCTCCCCCAAAAACCCTGTTGCCCAACAACAATAAAGCATTACTGCAAGAACAAATGTTTTGGGGCCATAAACAACAACAACAAAGAAGTATTGTTTTGGTGGTAAAATTGAAATTTACACTGCAGTATCCCACACACCTTTGTGAAGTATATAAAGTAATGTGGTTTTTGAATCTGAATCGCATAATTTTCTGTTTCATAGAGAGTTTGTCCGACGTTAAGTGACGCATACAGTACCCGTAATTCTTGAAGGCTGGAGCAACTGCAATAGCAGATTGTAAACAACATTTTTTTTGGTTAATTCTCCAAATGTCCACCGAATGCATTTAGTTCACCAACAATTTACCAACAGCAGCCAATATCATATCTAGCGTATAAGTTCTGCTTCACTGATGTCCTGACAGAAGTGAGATGAAGGGCTTTTTAAGACACATCAAGTTTTGTTACGAAATGCGGCCACTCTGTCATTGTTCACCCAAAGTGAGGAAGTTCAATGCTTTTAAAAGAAGAATATGTAATGGATTGCAAAGTAAACATTTTGTTACAGACAAGCTTCATTGTCAGAGGAAAATGATTTTCCAGAATCAGTAAAAGTCCCAAAATAGTGTGTATTGTGTTTTGCTGTGAAACTGTTCACATGGACTCATTGTTGTCCCACTCGTTGTTGTCTGAGAAGTGAAGTAGGAAGCAAGCTCTGCATTTGTACATTAGTCCTTGTTTTTGTCTTACATGTTGGATCTGTCTGTCCAACATGTCCAGCAGCAGCAATACCAGCCTTGATCAATGCACAGCTAGCACAGTCTATACCACTACACCATTTTCTATTTCTCACTACTTCCTCCATCTGCTTCCTCACTCATTGCATGCCCAGAGAATTATAATAGAGATCCTGCAGCATGTAACAGCTCAATGCTGAGTGCTGGCCCTCAATATTCACGTTAACTGCTGGAAAGGTCTGGAATGAAACGGCTCTCAAGGCCACATCACCAGGGGCTCAATCCTTAAATGCTCACAAAGCTGACATTCCACAGTCACAAAGACACCCTTGATTCTTTCCTTTCATCTAAATACCCTGTTCAAGAATAGAGAATGGATATGGGATTTCAGACCCAAGATGGCTTTGAAACTAACAATGAAAGTCTAAATAGAACCAGACCCAACACAACTCTATAATTTTTTGGGGGTCATTTGAAGTCTATGAGGATCAGCATAGAACAATCACTGCAATAAATTAGGAAATTATCTCTGCTAACAACATTGGAGCGATTAAGTCAAAGTTCTTAAATTTGAGAATTGCTATAATTTACTTCTATAGGCAATGCAATCCAAAAAATATATATTTTTCTTTTTCTCAATTCAGAAAAATTAAAACTTGTATAAATATTTTAACATATAAATATTTTAACACTTAAAATATATGTACACTACAGTATATTGATAATATTATTTATATTGTATTAATATTATATACATCATACTATGCTATTATATATGTTGGACCATGCACATCACTCACTCACTCATCATCTATACCGCTTAATCCTGTATTCAGGGTCACGGGGGTCTGGAGCCTATCCCAGGAGACTTGGGGCACAAGGCAGGGTACACCCTGGACAGGGTGCCAATCCATCGCAGGGCACACACACACTCATTCACACACTACAGCCAATTTGGGAACGCCAGTTAACCTCACCTACATGTCTTTGGACTGTGGGAGGAAACCAGAGTACCCGGAGGAAACCCACCAAGCACGGGAAGAACATGCAAACTCCATGCACATAGAAACGGGAATCGAACCTGGCCGGGAATCGAACCCGGACCCTGGCGGTGCAAATACATAATGCAGTTTTTAAATGATTTTATTTATTAAGGGGGTAAAAAGCTGTCCAAACCTATCTGGCCCTAAGGGAAAAAGTAATTGTCTCCCAAAAGATTATGAATGAACTGTGCTGGAATCAACCACATTGTTTGGAAACCTGAGTTAAATTTTACTTGTCATACCGAGGCCTGATTACCTGTTGAATTAAGAAATCCACTAAGTTAAACCTGTCTGACAAATTTAGTGATCCACCCTAAAAGATCTCACATCATGCCATGGTCCTCAATAATTTGGTTTGATCTGTGCATGGCATAGAAGCTGTGCAATTTCACCTGTTTGGCTGAATTCTCCCAACTGAATACTTCTTAAAGCTCAAAGTACCCTGCTGAGTTCATATTCTAAAAGGAGATCAGAAAAGTATTTTAGTTATTGGGCACCCATAACCGTGTCCTAGTTTTTTACTGGAATGTTATTTACCTCACTTGTCAGTGTTTGTTTTGTGTATGTTGGCTGATTGGTGTATGTAGTAAAATTATATAAATTAACAAAACTAATGTTTAATTTCCAAAGCTTGAATGCCTGGATACTTATGGCATTTCTCCTCAATGTACTGTACTGTCAGTCTGTTTGAGGTGAAGTTACAGTGGGCTTAATACATCAGATGCTTCAGTGTTTGGTTGGAGCAATTGAATACTTTCCAAATGCTTTAAGGCTAGACAAATTTCCCCTGGCAACTGAGTACATAGTGGGAAGGTATTTTGGAAAAAAAATCATGAGGGCAATTAATAGGGATTATTAAAACATATGCAAATTTACTAATTGCTTCTGGAATGCAATTATACACCCACCATTGCACCTTACATGTTTCTATGGACTAGGAGACTAGGAGCTGGACCTCCTAATGAGCACTCTCTGTGTTTGGGACTACTAGTCAAAGTACAGGTGAAACTCTAAAAATTTGAATATCGTGCAAAAGTTCATTTATTTCAGTAATGCAACTTAAAAGGTGAAACTAATATATGAAATAGACTCAATACGAATTATGGAGTACAGCTCATGAGAACCCCAAATCCACAATCTCAAAAAATTTGAATATTACACAATCAGTAAAACAAGGATTGTACATAGAACAATATCGGACCTCTGAAAAGTATAAGTGTGCATATGTACTCAGTACTTGGTTTGGGCCCATTTTGCAGCAATTACTGCCACAATGTGGCATTGCTTGGAAGCTATCAGCCTGTGGCACTACTGAGGTGTTATGAAAGACCAGGATGCTTCAATAGCGGCCTTCAACTCTTCTGCATTGTTTGTTCTTATGTCTGTCATCTTTCTCTTGGCAGAGCCCCATAGATTCTCTATGGGGTTTATTACAGGCGAGTTTGCTGGCCAATTAAGCACAGTAATCCCACACTCATTAAACCAGGTTTTGGTGCTTTTGGCAGTGTGGGCAGGTGAAAAGTCCTGCTGGAAAATGAAGTCAGCATCCCCACAAAGCTCTTCTGCGGAAGGAAGCATGAAGTGTTCTAAAATCTCCTTGTAGACGACTGCGTTGACTTATTGAAGCACAGTGGACCAACACCAGCAGATGACATGGCTCCCCAAATCAACACAGACTGTGGAAACTTCACACTGGACTTCAAGTATCTTGCAGTGTGTGCCTCTCCATTCCTCCTCTAGACTCTGGGTCCTTGGTTTCCAAATGAGATGGAAAAGTTGCTCTTATCAGAAAAGAGGACTTCGGACCAGTGAGCAACAGACCAGTTCTTTTTTTCTTTAGTCCAGGTAAGATGCTTATGACGTTGTTTGTTGTTCAGGAGTGGCTTGACAAGAGGAATACGACATTTGAAGCTCATGTTCAGGATCCATCTGTGTGTGGTGGCTCTTGATGCACTGACTGCAGCCTCAGTCCACTCCTTGTAAAATTCCCCAACACTTTTAAATGGCCTTTTCCTGACAGTCCTCTCCAGGCTGCGGTCATCTCTGCTGCTTGTGCACCTTTTTCTTCCACACTTTTCCCTTCCACATAACCTTCTATTAATGTGCTTTAATATAGCACTTTGGGAGCATCCAACTTCTTTTGCAATTACCTTTTGAGGCTTTCCCTCCTTTTGGAGGATGTCAATGATGGTTTTCTGCACAAGTGTCAGGTCAGCAGTCTTTCCCATGATTGTGCTTCCTACTGAACCATTCATGAGTTTCAAAATACCTTGAATCTGGTGAAGGTCAATGTCGGCTTTTTAAAGGTGAATTGAAGACAGTTGTGTAGGAGAAGAATAAATCCAAGGCTGAGTGAAAACCAGGAACGAAATATGGAAGGGTTGACAACAAACCTACATAAGAGTGTCTTGATGGTCTAGAGTGTGACATTACACCCCTACTATGGGTGCCACCGGGCAGCCTAGCTGATGCTTCCGGGTGATGTTGATTAAAGTCAGAGATTAAGGTTAACAATTCAAACAATTTGGCTGAGAGACCATTTAAAGGCTCAGGAACCCTTTACAGATGTTATGGCTTAATTAGCTGATTAGAGTGGGACAATTTGAGCCTAGAATATTGAACCTTTTCACAATATTCTAATTTTCTGAGATTGTGGATTTGGGGTTTTCATGAACTGTAAACCATAATCATTTCAATTATGACAAACCACAGCTTGAACTATCTTGCTTTGCATGTAATGAGTCTCTCTCATATATTAGTTTCACCTTTTAAGTTGCATTACTGAAGTAAATGAACTTGTTTTTGGACCAAACATTGCCCATGCTCCCACCCCCCCAACATTCCGTGATTCCACCATTAAAACAAGTAAACTTTAATTTTTCTGTGGTGCGTTCGCTTTTGATTCCTCCCAACCTGTCAGACTCTGTCTGCGCCTGAATATTCCGGCCTGCATGGACCCAGCAGACTTGGGACAACTTAGGATGGCCTTGGAAGCACAGGACCCGCTCCGAGACTCTGATCTGTCGGCTCCTCAGACATACGATGGAGAACCTAGAACCTGCCAATCTTTATTCCTCAGTGTTCACTGTCTCTCGAATTACAAGCCTTAACATTTCCCCCTGAAAGCTTAAAAGTAGCATATGAGCATGCTTCTCTCTGGGAGAGCATTTGAGTAGGGAACGGCATTATGGCACACCAACAATCCATGCTGCACTAACTACAAGACCTTCAGTAACGAGACAAGAAGAGTCTTTGACTGTTCCCTGTGAGGCAGGGAGGCAGCTGGGCAGATGCTGAGACTTCGCCAGGGTACTCTTTCACTCTATGATCACTCCATTGCGTTCCGCACTAGCGGCCTCTTATGGATGAGATGATTGTGTCTTATTTGATGTGGTTTTGAACTGACTTTCACAACGGTGAAGATTGAGTTGATCTTCTGAAAACTCCCTCGAGGCATATATGGCCTCATGGGCCAACATATGTATGCGACTCAGATGGTGAGAACACACTGCTGAACCCATGAGGAATCCTGAATCTCCCCTGTGGAACGCCAGCATTGTTGTGAGAAGAAAGCCTGTGTTTACTACAGCCAGGTAGGCCACTTCCACCTCCATTAACTGCTAAAATAAAAGGCCCTGCTCTAAAACTGGGAGTCTTGGAGAGCCTTCCCCCGAAATAACCTTCCAGGCCAACACTGGCCACTTGTTATTGGGGTCATGATCATTTACAAATATAACAACAAAGCTCAAGCACTCAAGGCCCTCATTAATTCTAGAACTGATCAAAAATTTATCTGTGCATTATCTGCCAAGCATCTGAAAATTCCTTCCCAGCTTCTGGATGCTCCCCTATTGGTTCATGCACTAGATGGAAGTACCCTACCACCCATCTCTCACTGTATGCCCTCTGTCACTCTACAAATATCAGACAACCATGTCAAAACAATCTCTCTTTTTGTCATGGAGGACCATCATGCCCCTATCATGCTTGATCTCCTTGGCTAATTAGAAATAACCCTAACATTGACGTTACAAAAAACACTATCCTTGAGTTCTACTTGCCTGTCCAATCTTCTAAGGCCCACTCCTCACACCTTACCATTGAAGAAGAGTTTCCTTTCACTAATGTTCCATCTTAATACAATGACCGCAGGATGGAGATACTGATTGGAAGGGACTGCTTTTTTGTTTTTGGTCTAGACCAACCATAAGAATCTGGAATACAGCCAAGAAACTCAATGCCTGTCAAGCCAGATGGGCCTTATTCTTCTCATTAGTCTTCAAAATGGCGCTTTGTCTTGACAAATATCTACACCCAAAGACGCTGCTGCAATCAAAACCATACTGCCTTCTCATTGTATTGTGGCAGCCGCACTCCTGGAAATCAAAACACAGGTAAAGTGGGCACTCGATCAGGATCCAGGCCCAAACAAAGTCCCTCCTGACCGCTTCTTCAATTCTGGTGGCGTTTCATGAAAGATGATTTTCTGGTGGTGTTCTGTTATACCTGCATTAGAAATAAGTCTAAAAATAACCCCCCTGCTGGCTTTCTGGTACTATTCCCAGTTAATCTGTGGCCATGCTTACACGTCGCTCATGATTTTATTATTGGCCTCACCAATGCTAAAGGCCAAAACTGCATCCCAACTGTAGTGGATTGCTTCTCTAAGTCTGCCCATTTCATTGCTTTCCTGAAGCTTCCATCATCCAAGGAAATTGCTGAACTGCTCCACGACGTTCAACTGCATGGACTTCCCTCTGATATTGTCTCCGATCGTGGCCTTTAGTTCAGAAAAGCATTCTGCAGACTTATAGATGCTCCACCTAGAATCAACTAGCAGCATCTGGATGCCATCCTCAGTTAAACAGGCAGACAGAGAGAACAAACTAAGAGCTTGAAGCAGCCTTAAGGTGCGACCACTTGGAGCAGAGCCCTTTCCTGGAAAAAATATGCACATAACTCGCTCTTCCATGGGGCTCTCCCCTTTCAATGTTGTTTGAGCTACCAGCCACTCTATTGTAATTTATTGTATTTTGTACATATTTTCTCACATTTCATATACATTTTCATAATTTTCATTTGATTCCGTAAAGCTGCTTTGCAATAATGACCATTGTTAAAGGCACTATACTGTAAAATTTCATTTAATTGAATTGTTTATCCAACCTTAATCTCTGACTTTAATCAACATCACCAGCTAGGATGCCGGGTGGCACCTAACACCACCTAACCTGACATCACCTAATTTAACACTCTAGCTCAGTGATACCATCAAGACACTCTTATGTAGGTTTGTTGTCAACCCTTCCAACTGTCTCCAAGCCGCCGTTGACCTTTGCTAGATTCAAGGTATTTTGAAACTCATGAATAAAGTCCTCGTACATTGGATTTTAAGTTTCAGTTATTGGATTAATTAAACCTTTTGATCTTCCGCACTTCCATTCGCAACAAGTTTCGTTTCCCATGTTGGATACTGCATGGGCTCCAGATTAATGAACTTGTGATCTGCACTTCCATCTGCAACAAATTTCATTGTTTCATGTTTTTGGACTAAACATTACACTTTTCTATTTGACATTCTGTGATTTCACCATTAAAGCAAGTGAACTTTCATTTCCATGTGGTGCATCTGCTTTTTTAGTCCTCCCAGCCTGCCTGACTCAGTCGGTGCCTGACATTTACAGCTGCTTGAAGGCACCAATCATACACAAAATCGGCATAATAATTAGTGATGGGAAGTGTGGATCATTTTAGTGACTCGGTTCTTTGAATCTCGTTCCTCAAAATGAACTAATCTTTTTTGGAATCATTTAGTTAATTTTGTTCTTTTGATCAGAAATAAAATAAAATGTTACAATTTTAAAAAACAGACACCCAACATGTCTACATATGTACACACACACATCTACACGTCGTTCGTTCTTTTGAATCTATCGGACTGCGCCTCCTCATTTCTGTTTCCTGTATATAAACATACAGTATACATAAATGTATTATGTATATGAAATATGTACAATTTATGAAATGTATATGAAATATACATATATGAAATAAATACAGTGACATGCATCTGATGTTTCACTTTAACACTGCAATGGTAAATTATACAGCACCTGAGGCATGCAGAGTAAGGTGTATGGTTAATGCTAAACAAAATGCCTGGGCATGTGCAATGGGGCGTCATGTGCGTACATGCAGAACCAGTGCTCTTATTGTCAGAATCTCACTCAATTATTTTTTTTAAACACTGAGAATATTAGGGTGTTCCTCGAGACACTTGTCCTCCTAATAAATTCCTGTCATAAACAATACAATGCAATAGAGTTGTAAACTCCCTCATATTCACAGTGTGCGCTCATACACTTGTGTTCTGTTACTATAGTGACTAAAACCACATAATAAGCATGCAGCACCTCCCAACTATTAGTAAGATTATTAACATAATCTAAGTTTCCAAAATGTAATACATGGAACCAGTAAGGGCTGGTTTAAATAGTTTGGCAGGGATAAGACTTACTCTAACTGAACCAAAAATACATGAACATATGGCTCCTTTCCACTGAGAAAAATACCTTAAATTTGATTTATCATTATTATGATAACTGTTTAGAATTTTTGGTTTGTTTGTTTCAAATGTTTCAGTTTTTGGTCAACAAAACAATAACACCACCATCATCATAAATATGAATGCACAGAAATGTATGTCAGGAGTAACCCCTAGAGGGCGCCTTGCACCTAGACACTCTGTGCTTTAAGTACATGGTTGAACTTAGTTTCTCACAGTGCACCTGTGTTCTTGTCATTGATTTCACCTGGGCCTAGTTTGACAATTAAGGTGGCTATGAAACATTAGGTGGTGTGTCTACTGTTTAGTTCTGTCATTTTGCTGTTCTAATCTTGTTTATGGTTTGTTGATTTTTTCCCCTACTTTTGTCAAAGCTTCCGGTTTTGTTTGTTTACGTTTATTTTGGTGTATTAAAGTCTTAACCTCTGCAACCCATCAATTGTGAAGTATAACCTGGGGGTTACTTTCTTTTCAACCCATGTCCTCTAGATCCACACAGACTATTGTGGACAGCTGTGTCATATGAATAGCTAGAGCTAATTTATTTCAGCCCACTCAGCTAACAGATCTATTGGGTGCAACATTACTTTCCCAGTCCTATATTAACTAGGACCAAAAGATTTTACACTGTTTTAAAGTATTTTCTGCAAGTTTTAACATTGACAAGTTTCAGGTTAAAATTTGCAGGAAACCTTAAGAAAAAAAAGATTTTCATTTTGAATATTTAATCAATTGATCAAGTTCCTATGCATTTATGACATATACAGCCTTGAGCATGAGGGTGTAAGGAATGCATTTATGTATGGCAATGTATGAAAATGCCCCCAAAACTGACACTACAGAATGTAAACGTACTAAGATACACTCTGGCAGATTTCTCGCACCCTTCTATATGAGGTTTTAAAAGGTTAACCAAATGAATGCCCTGTATTTTAAACTAACATAATTTCTGTGGCTATTTTTACAGTATCAAAGATGTCAAATCATCATAAAAAGTTCTATAAAAGAGGAAGTGAAAAAAAAAAAACGTAGGACCTTCCAGCATATTCACTTTCCTCTTCTAGCAGTAGAGTGGAATTGGGAAAAATGGTTACTCAGTAACCTGCCAAACGAGGAACACCCTGATAATGACTCACTCTAACTCAGCAGTCAAACTCAGCTGGAAATTTTAACAAGAGTTCTGTTTAATAATTTCCAACATCTGCTATGAAAACCTGGATAAACACTGACACAGTATGTGTTAAAAATAACTTTACCCAAAATGGAATTGGTGATAGGTACTGTACGTACTGATTCATTACTGAGTAAGATTTTGGTATTTTGGTCTGTTCACATGCCATCTGGCACATCATGCAATAGATACTCCCCACCTTGCCGATATGTCTATAATTTCTGGGCCATTTACTTAAGGGGTCAGGGTTCCAGCTCGACGCCTGATTGTCATACACACTACTGGCAATTTGAGAATGCCAATTAGCCTAACTTGCATGTCTTTTGACTGTCTGAGAAAACTGGGGTACCCAGGGGAAAGACATGCGCACTGGCTTTCCTGAATTGCCCGTAGTGTGTGAATGAGGAAGTGAGTGTGCGCAGATGTGTCTGCCCTGCGATGGATTGGCACCCTGTCCAGGGTGTACCTTGTACTCGTGCCCTAAGTCTCCTGGGATAGGCTTCCTGGAGGTAACCCTGTATACAGAATAAAGCGGCATAGATGATGAGTGAGTGAGAATGGATTACAATCCCGCCTTCTGGTAGCACTTATGTTTAATTATGTTTCTTTTCAAGGTTTCTTTCTTATGTCCTCTCAGGTAGTTTTTTGTGATGTGTGTGATGTTTGCCTTGCTCTTGAAGGATCTAAATCTATATACCGATTTCGGTAATGTTTTTTCTAAAAGCTCTCAAAAGTAAGTTGATTCGAACATGGTATTGTTGACAATACCTATTATCTACATTTCCTAACTACTTCCTACATTTCTTTAGTGCTTACAGTATGAAATGATATTATCAACATATAGTTGGTGTACTAGTTGGACGGAACTCCAACTCCAGACTGCAGTGAAGTTAGTTCGGACATTAGACATTGACACATCTGTTGTTAATCTATTATTAATAATCAAATGAATGCATAGTTGATATGGATTCAATTGTAGGACATATTTACTCACTCACTCATCATCTATACCGCTTAATCCTGTATTCAGGGTCACAGGGAGCCTGGAGCCTATCCCAGGAGACTTAGGGCACATGGCAGGGTACACCCTGGACTGGGTGCTAATCCATCGCAGAGCAAGACATGTTTACTGTATTTATTTAAATACCTTCCAAGTGACCCTGTAATCGCAAACTAGTAAAATAATCTACTTGGTCACCCCCACAATGTACACCTCTTGGCATCCCAAATCTGAGATTTCTGATTTATATGTATTTTCTCACACATTTCCTACTGATTATCCCAATTTTATTTTTATTCTGTAAAGCTGCTTTGCAGTAATGACCATTGTTAAAAGCAATATATAATGGCCCTCGAGTGGCACTGTGGTAAAATGCTCACCCTATCATCCAGGTATCACTAGTTTGATCCCTGGGTGATACTGTAGCCTCTTGTAGCCAAGGGCCTCCACTAATTGGCCGAGCTCTCTCAGTGCACTTAGTGCTCCCACATTCATTATGACTCTATAGCCAATTAGAGATGTCTGTGAGCTCACGCAAGTGAAAGTAGAATTGTCCTCTGAGTGTGTTACGCCGCCCTTAATGGTGAGTGAGCGAGCAAGCAGTTGCGGTCGGTTGGCGGTTCGGAGGAAACACGTGATAATCTTTTGCCATGCCCACTGAGTGATCGTAGTAGCCTTAATGTGGGAGCACCTAGTAACAGTAAGGAATTGGGTATGACTAAGCACTATATAATTGACATTTTACACATAATATTTTTACAGAATACTTAAACATACAATATCACAATACTTTTTCAATACCTTCTAACTCATGTGACCATATACTGAAGTCATTGTTCCTCCCAAGCAAAAAAAAAAATAAAAAACACTTTAGTGTATTACAAATATATTAAAATCCTCGATAGTACATTGCAAATATACAAACAAAAAATTTACCATCAATTATATAAAAATATACTAAGTGCTTTTTACCAGTTTTTGGAATTAAACTGTAAACATACAGTACTTCAAAATAATTGTATCATAAAACACTTTATGAAAGTATGTTATAGGAGAATATACTTTAAGTGAAAGGCCAGTTAGAAACTGGAGGAGGGAACATTTTCACTGCCTGTTTCTGATTGGCTCCCCAGTCCTCTGCTTCTGGTTTAAATGTAGCTGTTGAAAGCTCCATCATTGCATGAGTGATTTTCTTCTTCAAAAAGATAAATTTGATAGTTTTTGTTAGGTAGTTTGAAATTAAGTACATAAGTAGAATGTATTTTCTAATGTATTAGTGCTAAATCTTATGTACTTTCTTTTAGTATAATGCTCCATTGTGTTTAGCTAAAATCAACATAGCAGGTTTGAACTAATACTGTACATGACCCCTCGAAATACTCCATTTGGTCTGCCCAGCTAAAACATGACTCAGGCTCAACTAGCGCTTTACTAGCATTGAGAATTCCTAAACAGATGGGGTACGCTTTGTACTGGTCCTTCTCATGCAAAGAGAAGCAGTATCCCTGAGTATCCCTGAGGACAGGGGCGAATAGTGGACTTCTTTGCCATCTACTTCGGTGCTACTGCATTAGGGTGCCAGCTGAGAAGCTGGAGGTGGAGTGGCCCTCCCACAGTTGGCAAATTTTTTTCTCTCTCCTAAACTGACAACGGTTAAAAACTGCTTGTCCATGTTTCCTGACTTTGTTGGTGAGCTAACGTCATCATGAGATAACGTCGTCCACCCGACTTATCACAAGGGATCCGGGTCTGTTACGCCAGGGCTCTCTGTTAAACAGTGGTGTCAACAAATGCCTCTCTCAGTGGGTGGGGCGCTTTGTGCGACGCGTTCACGGTGAGGTGGGCGTGGTCACAGGAACAACACAGGCTTCAAATCAACCATCTCAAGCTGTTGGTTGTGTTTTCAGCCCTCAGGCATTTTCATCTGATTCTGACAGGCCATCATGTTCTGATCAGAACAGACAACACGACAGTGGTGTTGTATATAAACAGGCGACACTTTCCCTGCTAAAACTGTGTCATTCTCTGTTGTTATGATCCAGTGTTCATCTTCTGTCAGTCAGGGCCACTCACATTACAGGGGGGAGGGAGGCGGGGGGGGGGGGGTAGTTACACCCATTGGTGGTGGCTCAAATCTGGGAGCGCTTTGGCCTGTCAGTAGCGGATCTCTTTGCATTCACAGAAAATGCTCACTACTCACTATTCTCCTCCATAACAGATCACAATGCACTTCTAGGGATCGATGCCCTAGCACACCCATGGCCCCCAGCTCTGTTGTATGCTTTTCCTCCAGTAGAACTAATTCTGCCTCCCCCCTGAGAGGGTGCGCCAACAGGGCCTGTTGCTAATCCTGGTGGCTCCTCATTGACTGGCAAAGTCGTGGTATGCCGAGATGTCAGCCTGATCCAGCAGCAGAGCCATGGAAACTTCCTCTCCTCAGGAACCTTTTGTCTTAGGCAGTGGAGATGTAGTTCACCCGTGTCCCGAACTCTGGAATACTTACCTGTTGAAAAGTCCAATCTGATAGCTAAGGGGTTTTCTCTAAATGTGACTGAGACAATTCAAAGTTCTCAGGCCTTGTCCATTAGATGTGGTGAGCTTTTGAACAATGGTGTCGAGAATGTAATGTTCCTCCATTTTGGTGCCCCATGGTGGAGGTTTTATCTTTTCTACAGGAACTGTTAGAAAAAGGCCTTTCCTTCTCTACTATTAAAGTGTACTTTATTGGTATTGGTTTTGGTGTTACCGGGTGCTCATCAACTGGCAGAGCGTTTTTTAAGAGGAGTACGACGTCTGTGACCCACTGTGAGATCCAGTGTTCCATCTTGGGATTTATTGTTAGTGCTTGAGGCCCTCTGTGGTCCTCCATTTGAGCCAATTGAGTCTGTAGATATGAAAATTCTTTCATATAAGATTACACGTCTTCTTGCTTTAGCATCTGTTAAATGAGTGGGTGATCTCCATGCTTTGTCGTGCATCCATCTTGTACACAGTTTGCTGCTAATGGTTTGAAGATGGATACTCTATGGTTTATGTACCTAAGATTGTCTCCACTGATTATAGCGCTATGGTCTTTGAACTTTATAGCTTCTTCCCCCTTTCTTTTGCTTCTAAGAAGCAGATATAATTGCATAATTTGTCCCCTGTATGTGCACTACTGGTCTACATTGACCGTGCAATTAATATGCACTTATGTGATCAGTTGTTTGTCTGCTTTGCCAGTCCAGTAAAGGGTAAGGCGTTGTCTGAACAGCGGCTTTCCCATAGGATTGAGTAGCTATTGCACTAGCTTATAGCAGCAAGGGTGTCCCATTGCCTCAGGGTGTGAAGGCACATTCAACAAGGGCTATGGAAACATCATGGGCGCTGTTCAAAGGGATTTCCATGATATTTGCGCGGCAGCCAGTTGGTCCTCACCACACACTTTGTCTGGTTCTACCATCTTGATATAACGGGCTCCTCAGTGGTTCATTGTGTCCTCTCTGTGGGGTCCATGATGTAGTAGAGTAGCTATATGTGTATATGTCTCATACGATATGTGCTGTACCGAGTGAATCAACTGAAAGGGAGTGATTTGGTTATGACTATAACCTCTGTTTCCTGAGAGAGAAGAACAAGGTACAACACATTTCTGCCCTGCCTCACAGCTACGCTTGGCAAAGAGCAGCTGTCAAACTGAGAGTCAAGACACAAGAGGGTGTGATATCCCATATGGTATGTGTTGTTCATCTCCCTCAGGGAACAGAGGTTATAATCATAACCATTCGTTTTTTGCTTGCTGAAATTTACTTTTGTGCATTCAAGATCATTTATGTGTTTTAAATTTTTCTCTTCTGTGCGCTCAATATCATAAAGCTACATTTGCATGCTGCATTACACCTCTGCCACTATTCCAACCAACCAGAGACTAAAATAGGGGCAGTTTCAGACAATCAGAAACTGGAGGCGGGCACATTAGGACCTTCTGTTTTCTGACTGGCTCCCCAGTCCGCTGCTTCTAGTTTGAATTCACGGCTGGAAGCTGCATCATTGTGCTTTAGTTCATATTCTTATTATTTTATTTTAATCGGCATAAGGTAAATTTTATGGTTTTTGTCAGGTAGTTTAAAATTAAGTCCATAGTTTAAACTATAGAATGTATTGTCTAATTTGTTAATACTAAATCTGATGTACTTTGCTTCTGGTATAACAGCTAGAATCAACACACCAGGTTTGAACTAATACTGTATATTTCAATAATGATGTCTGTCTTTGTTCAGACAACAGTCTATATTTTTGTTTGTGTTTGTGAGATAACCTGATGTTTTGTTGAACACAAATAAACTAAAGCACCTTTTTTTTTAACCTTGTGCAAATTAAATCTGTTGAACTCATGAATAAAATCAGCCTCATAATACCTGGTGTAATGTGTTTCAAAAACATGTTACAGTGCAGAAAATGCATTCTGCATTTGTAAATGATCCTAAACTCTTTTAGTGTACTGGTAACACATTTGCAATACAGTATTATAAAAGACTGTGTGTACTGTATGGTATAATAAAAGTAAGTTTGTATTAACCACAATGTGTACTTTTTTAGTATTTGGAATTGGCTAGAAGTATAACAGCATGCTACTGCTGCAATAAGAATATATTCATAGTATATTTTTGGTGTATTTGTAATACAGTAAAATTGCTGTAATGTTGTGAGGGTTCACCACCAGAGGGCGTCTTTAGTTTTGTAGTTTTTGTTTGTAGACTCAGTTTCCCAAAAGGCACCTCGGTCAGGTGATGAGGTCTCACCTGAACCGAGGTAGCTAATTAGACATTCTATAAATAGCTGTTTGTTCTGGGAAACTGGGGTGAGCATTATTATTATTGTCAGTTGGGCTTTCCTTTGGTTTGTGTTTATTTTAAGTTGGCATTTATTTTGTGGAGCTGTCTTGGTTAAATGTATTAGTTTGTTTTTCCCTGTATAAGTACCACTGTTGAATGTTTAGAGCTTAGTCTGTTTTACTACTAACATGCTGATACTAACCTGCCTAGTTCTTAGTCTGTTTAGTGTCCTAGTTTGTCTAGTCTCCACGTCTGCTTAGATCTTAGTCTGTTTAGATACTAACCTGCTTAGCCACTAACCTGCTAGTTCTTTGTCTGTACCCTACCTAGTCTGCTGAGGTACCCAGTCTGTTTGCCCTTAGACCTCTGGCTACTAGTCTGTTAGCAACTAGTCTGATTAGCTAGCATTCAGCTTAGCAGCTAGTGTGCGTAACAGCTAGTAGGCTAGGTCTCCATGTTTAGTCAGTCCTCCTGTCTGTGTTAAATATTAGTCTGTTAATGTTGTGTGTCGTGCTCCAATCCGTAAGCCAACATCCTTTGTTTGAAGTTTGTTTTGTTCAAATAAAAGGACTTTTATGTTTCACACCACTCCTCTGCGTTTATGCCCACCTTTCTTCAGCCCACGGCTATCAACATCAGCCATTACCAGCAATTTGTGACAAATGTATTTATAATACATTAAATATAAACTTAAATTTCATTAATTCCTGTCAGGTATGCTTTAAGCGTACTAAGTATAATTAAAGTTGTTCCACTTTAGCACACAAAAGTAAATTTAATATACTTAAAATTGTGTTTTTGTACAACTTAAATACACTTAGTACAAAATTACTTGTTCCAAAAAGCAAACTTGAAATATACTAGTCACTTAAGTATGCTTTGGCATGCTAGGATTTAATATGCTCAGCATACTTAAATAAAATGAAAAAAAAAAAAAAAATATATATATATATATATATATATATGTACTGTATGCCATGTACTGTATCATACATTGACTCCTGGACTATTTAACTGAAGTATTGTTGACCTCCTTGTTGATGATGAGGAGTGAATTGCAGCTGTATATATGTTTATTCCCACCGCTGCTGGACAATCTTATATACAGTATGCACAATATGTGCACAAATGTCTTCTCAAGACATACTACCTCCCTGTGAAAGTGTATATAAAGTATAAAAGGTACTTGTGCTTAATTTTAATTTATTCTATCCTTTTTGGGAGTAGATTTTCTGTACAAATTGTTGGAAAATCCTTTTTTTTTCCTTTTCTGAGGGAGAATATTTTTGCTGTATATTCCAATGCAGTCACCTCTTGCATGTTTGCTGGCTGCTTAATGCCTACTGCTTTTAGTACCTCTTTCGGCAGCGCTTGGACAATGCAGTCCATCGTCACTCATTATGCCACCTCGAATGGCGTAAGGCACTTTGGCTGAAGCCACCGGATTGCAATCTGTCCAGTTGCACCCTAGCAGCTTGCGCGCTCGAAAGCCCACAGCAGGTCAAGGTCTTAGTCTTAAGCAGGTCATAGTTTTCTGCATCTTCCTCAGACATTGGCGAGTCATTTTGTCTCAGGGCTGTTTTCCACTATATTGGACTGTGGACTTTTGTGGATTTTTCGAAATTAGGATTATTACCCATCAGGACAGCTTTATAGGACAACTATTTTCAGTTTCAATGAATCATTGTTCTCCCGCACTGATTCATTAAAACCGGTGACGCCAGCTCATTTCTCACGCACACACATACAATATACCAAACTTCATGTAGATTTTATATCTGGTGCTCTTCAGTGTCTATTTTTTGTACAATACACGTGAACTACGTTCGCAATTTGTTGGCATCTACAAATTTTGGTAGAACTGTGGTCCGTTCGTAACTGCGTAAATTCATAACTCGAATGTTTGTAAATCGGGGACTACCTTTACACTAGTCTGAGTAATTATTATTACTATCTGTTACAGAACCACAACAAATATTGGCTGGCAATATTACAAGGAGTTTGGCCAAGGATGTCTCTTCAAACTAGTTTGACTACATAATGGGATCATGCTATGGCTGATAATACAAAAAGATTCCCAGTCATACCTCCTCAAAAGGATATGTTCAACATCTTCTAATCAATTCATTTGCTGTGCATTTGTACACATATACAGGGATTAGGATTGTAGTTAAGCATTTTAAAAAGTCTCCACACACCACTCTTGCATTACCTGGAATGGGTATGGATAAAACCTCTTTAACAGTAACAGAACTTGTGTCTAATACTCACTCAATTTCAACAATAATCTTTTGGCTGATGGAATTCACTAGAAAACTTGCATTTACAACTATGAGGAGAAATGCATATGTTGAAACAGACCACAGCTGGGAGCTTATTAACAGTGTTTTCTTTGGCTTCAAAAAAGAACATATTACCGCATACCATGATCTTATCACTTCAAGTGATACACCTAGAAAAAAATCAGTTTGTTATAAGTTGTAATAATCTGCACCTCTGTTCAGCCCATATTATTAAGGCTGTGTCCCAAGCTTTCCGGAGAAGAATGTCAGACAGAAATGTACAAGAATATGCTACGTTTATTTTTGCACAACCTCTTAATTTAACAAACATGTAGGATGCATTGCCTGTTTTACCATATTTGTGTCCTCTTCAGTGCGGAGAACAGACTTAATCAAGGAATCCAAGTCTACATCGGACCATTGTATTTTCAGAATGAAGGATGTGACACTGAAGGTCAGTGTACGAGGAACAGAGATAATGTATGACAACTGAGATACCAATGCAAGGACAGTAGTTGCCAAGTTACCATTTTGACGCATCTTTAACATAAGGCGTGAGCAAACAGTGAGATGCCCTACCAGAGGGTAGAGTAGGGGGCAAAAAAATCATACCATTGCCCTGGAATTATTCAAGCCTTAACAGAGATTTTCATGGTATTTTACATGGTATTGTGGTGTGGTGTGCTCCTAGGGGATATATCCCGGCATACCAAGTCTAGGACACTTGGTATGCCGGAATATATAGTTGACAGAAACCAATTGCCATATCGACTTATGGTTTCAGCTAGTGAAGGACTACATCCTGTCAAGAAAAAGATACCTCAGACCTACAGATTTAATTTTTTTTAATGTTTGCCTCAATTCAAAGACGATACATAGAACACATTGTAGAGCATAACATGAAAAATGGACTCAATATTAAACACAACCGGACTGGCCAAGTTCCAAGACACATGTTAATGATGAACAGTAGGTGAAAATGGATAGCTCTGCTGGTTAACGAAAGTCTATGTATAAGTTCTTTGACCACCAAAAACTGTGCTTGGTGGGTTTCTTCCGGGTACTCCGGTTTCTTCCCACAGTCCAAAGACATGTAGGTTAGGTTAATTGGCATACCCAGTTATGTCACCACAGTTTACCATAGGTCAAATGTCAATGTGTTTATATAAAAAAAAGTATTAGTGTTAAAAGAATGTGGGAGCAGTCATATGGTAAACAGACTCAGTAATTCATGTCAAGTCAAGTGGCATTTATTGTCATTTTAGCCATGTACAGTGAATACAGTGTACAGTGAAACTGTAAAATAACCAGGACCATGGTGCTACTTAAAAACAGTAAATTAACTTGACAAACTTAAATTTCTTAAATTATACTGAAGAGCCCTAAATTACATAAATTGCATGAACCCAGGCCTGCAAACAGATAGTACACAGGATATAGTAATAGTCTCATTTTGTCTCAAAGCTGTTTTTCACCCATTTGGACGGTGAATTCTGTTGAGGATTTTGAAAAATTAGGATGCGCACACAGACAATATACCATATTTTAGACGTTTTATACGTTCACTTTAGGGCTGAAACGATTCCTCGAGTAATTCGATTACAAAAAATGATCGAAGCAAAATCTTCTGCTTCAAAGGTTAGTTTAATTAATTTTAAAAGCTTGCATTATGTTTTTGCGCAATTATTTGTTGACAGCACGCTTTTGACACAGTGCGCTTCCGGATGCAAGCCACCAGTAAACACCAACGAAGAAGAAGCGCTTACGTCACCCACAAAGCGGAAGGAGATGCAAACAGTTAGCTGTGTATTGATTTGAGGGAGCGTCCTGTTGCGGGCTGCAAAATGGAAGGGAGCGATAAAATTATCAGCGAGGCCAAGAGAAGAAGAAAGCAGCAAGAGAAAATTACAGAAATAGTCAGTAAAGGCTTATGTTATGCCTGAGATGTAGATTTTGAAACTTAGTTCTGAAAGTTTAGTTGCACAACTTAGTGTTTTTGTATAATTATTTATTATGTACCTTAGTTTTTTTGATCCTTATAGTCATTTGAAATCCTTTTTTTTTTTGCATCCGAGAAAAGGCTTTAAAATAAGAATGTATGGTGCTGTAATGCACTTAATTAATCTCAGTCAACTTTAATACCCCTATCTCACCTACGTGGTTTCGCGCGGTGGCAGGAAGTACGGTTCTTCATGATTCACCGCAAGTTTTGGCGCTGCGATTACGTTTCCATCTTTCTGCGCAAAAAATGGCAAACCGCATAGGTGTGATAGGGGTATAAGCTATTCCATGTATTGTGAATAATGACAATGTTTATTTTTGATAAAATACTTTATGCATTTAAAAAATAAAAATAGATTTTTCTACAAAGAAAAACAATTAATCTTTGTTTGTCTTATATATTTTACATTTCTGTTTAATTAAGAAAAAGTGCATTTTATCCGATTACTCGATTACTAAAATATTCGATAGCTACAGCCCTAATTCACCTGCACACTTAAATTATTGTATATATTTGTAAATATTGGTATCTGATGCACTGCGGTGTCTATTTTTTGTACAATGCTTGTGATCTACTAACCATGGTCCGTTTGTATTTGTGGAAAATTTTAACTGAAATTATCATAAGTTTGGGACTATCTGTGTAAAAACCAAACAAATAAATTATTAATATATATACTGTATATAATGTTTGTAACCCTAGCGGGAAAAAAACTATGACATTGGTAATCAAAAGCTCCTACCCATCAAATTGGCCTAATCGGTCTGAGGTCCCGTTCCTGGTCTTGACTGACCAGGAAAATCTTAAGTATCTATAAGCCGCCAAAGGACTCAACGCCCGCCAGGCCCAGTGGTCATTCTTCTACTAAAGATTTAACTTCACCCTCTCCTACTGACCAGGGTAAAGAAAAACTCTTAACTGGATGCGCTCTTCAGTTTGCTAGAAGAGCCCACGGTCAAGCAGTCCCTGGCCCATAAGCTTGGACCCAAGTAATGTACCTCCCGATCACTTCTTCATTCCTCTAACCCAACACCCAGGTTCCAAGCTCTTGTGTCATCTTAGGTACGCCTTATCGGAGCTTCCCCTAGTTTGTCATCAGGGTTCCACCAAGGCCACTGGCCAGACCAAGAGGACGAATCAGGCACTTGAGCTTGCCCTGACGTGCATGGCCTCTTGGCTCACCGCTTTCTGGAGCAAGTTCCTGCCCTAAAGTAATTACCAACCCTCATCATCTACCAGTCTGTCTCGTTTCCAACATTGTTTGGGAATACCAACCACCCTAGTTCCTGACCCTGGCAGAGGAAGTAGTAGTTCCATCCACCCAAATCATCTGCCGCTGCAAAATGACCTGGTTGCAAGCCTGGTTGCATGAAGACTTCGCTACGATCTGTCAAGGCAGATATAAAACCCGAATTTTGTTTGGGGTGGGCCACAGAGTCATGCTCGTAACCAGGTACATTCCTCTGAGAGCCCTCTCTTGTAAACTCTTTCCTCGATACATTGTGCCGTTTACAATCACCATGGTGATCACTCCTTGTTCCGTCAGACTCTTGCTTCCCTACACCATGTGGCAGAACAACCCCATCTTTAACATCTCACAGTTATGTTATCTTGCCTAATGCACACTAACACTTAGAATTTTTCACAGATTGATTTTCATGTTGCCAAGTTAATTTTTGTCCCTCGTTTTCCCATTTTGGATTTGTAACTATGCTATTGGATGTCACTGATTCCACCACATGTTTTCACTGACTATGGCTCTGTCTTAAGATTTGTCTCTGTTACAACGCTGACTGGATTCACAGTACTGATCAAACACTTCTGCTCATTTGACCACAGCCCTGCCTGACGATTTAGCATCACTACAACGCTGACTGGATTTACAGCACATGGACCCAAAATGTTTTAATGTTTTGTCCCTTGAGCAACTTAGTTATCACGTTTGCCTTTTTCACTTGTACATGTTGTTTGTCTTCTTTAAATTGCCATAGCATTAATGAATGCCTTGCCCGCATACCAACCCCAGTGAAAAAATACACTTTAGTGTATTACAGATATATCGAAATCTTCGATATTATGTTGCAAATATACTAACAAAAAGTTGGACCATCAGTTAATATATAAAAAGTATACTAACAGCATGATTTTACCAAATGTTGGAATAAAACATACTTCAAAATAATTGTATTATAGTACACTTTCCAAAAATATATTATACGGAAAATATACTTTAAGTGAAAGGTTGGTCTGCCTTCCAAAGCACACTTATTTAATCTTTGTTTTTCAATTTATTTTTTGGTATATTTTTAAAAAATATGCTCGAAATAATAATTGTAGATATGTACAAAATTTTTATATAAGGTAGTCTCAGTATATTTTCAGTTAAATTTAAATGTACTTATCCATATGTACGTAAAGAGGTGGAAAGTAATGATTTACATTTACTCGCGTTATTGTAATTGAGTAGTTTTTGTGTGTACTTTTGCTTTTTAAGGTAGTTTTTAAAATCTGTAATTTAACTTTTACTTAAGTATGTTTTGTTTGAAGTACAACAAGCACGACCATAAATAAACCAGAGAGAGATGCGGGAAAGAGGGGGCGTGTTGTTTTGGTTGTGTTGGAGAGAGATTATGTTTGGATTGTGTATTCTGGTTTTGACTTTTTGCCTCCAATTGACTTTGATTATTGCTTTTCCCCTTTGATTTGGTTGCTTGGCTCTTTGTATATATTTGTAGATAATTTCACTATGTGTGTGCACTCACCAGTAGTAGGGGCGTGGCTGCCATTCATTTTGGGAAGAGGGAATTTATTCACTGTTTTTGATTTAGGGAGTCAGGGAAGATACCTGTATTTTTGTTTGTGTTTAGTCTTTTTTTTCCCCAGATAATCTAGCTACTAAAATATAGATCCCTTTTTGTTTATTATTTTGGCCTGGGTCCACTCTGAAGCTGATCCCGTTGGAGCTGGTGGTGGTGTGTGTATTTTTGTTTGTGTATATTTTTGTAAAGCAATACAAACCTCACTATTTAATCAGCTAACGACTGGGTCTAGTTCTTCATTTGACATAATTTCCATACAGTTTAAAATAGAACCCTGAACCATTCTTTTGTTGTATGGCCCAACCCTAAACTGGGACATAACACCATAGTTAAGCGACCACTTTGATTTTCAAGCATAAGAAAGGCAACAGCTTTATTATGCAAAGGTGTTCCTTCAATTAAAAACAACTAGTTTGAGATTTATACCCGCTTTTCTTTTTTCGAACTACACTAGAATACCACATTCCACCCCCATTGGTAAATTTTTTATGAGCTACTTTTTACTTTTACTTGAGTAGATTTTTATAATAGTAACTTGTACTTCAGTAAAATTTCACTGAAGTAATAAATTTTTTACTCAAGTAAAAGTACTATATCTCGTTCCACCTCTGTGTACTTTGCAGACTTGTTATTGCACACTAAATCTCTCTCTTGCGCACACTCTCAAACTCGTTTTTGTGTGCTGAAAATCACTTTTGCATGTGCAAGACAATTTATGTGTTTCAACTCTCTTTTCTGTACTTCAACTATTCTAGCCAACCAGAGACTATAATTAGCGCAACATCAGCCAATCAGAAACTGGAGGCGGGCAAATTCAGACGGTCTGTTTCCTGATTGGCTCACTAGTTCTTGCGCTCCTAGTTTGAATTCAGGGTTGGAAGCAGCATCATCGCCTGCATTAGTTCCTATTGTTATTATTTTATTTTCATCGGCATAAGGTAAATTTCATGTTTTTTAAGTACATAGTCTAAACTATAGAATGTATTGTCTAATGTGTTTGTAGCCGGGAATAAAGGAGACCCATTAATAATAATATAAAAATTGAGTCACTAAAAGAAAAAAAGAGAGAGAGACTGTTTATTCTCTTTATCATTATTTGTTCACATCAGCATATTATTATTGTTTTTTTAGTTCTCTTATTGCAATTGAATGCACCACACGGTTTGTCCTAATGAATGTAAAATGTTTTAATTGCACTATGCGATTTTTAGTGCATTTCTCTTCCATGAATAGGCCTATAGTGTTAGAGTAAACGATGAACAGTTCTGTAATCCCTCTAACCCTGAACTCAGAATGTGTAGTGTTCTATTATTTGCACATTGTTTTGATTTGGTTATGATTAATGATATTTTAAATGTTAATGGTTACTTACCATAAGTATTATTGAGATGCTGTTAACATGAACAGCAGGTAAATGCGTGGGCACTCTAATAATATACTTTAGACTGAATGTTGTACAACTGAAAAGAAGAGATTTGATGTTTGAGTAGAGATGAAGATTTATGTCAAAGTTACACGTAGTGACTTATGTTTTTTGACAATTGATATACCGACTGATGCATCTGAGAATGAATATTATTGAATGTAAACTTTCTGACCTGGTCTGTAGGTCAGGTTTTTTTTTTTTTTGAGGGCGAACGTTGTCCACTACCAACATCTTGCTGAGATCGATGGCGAGCCAAGTCCCCTGAGGAAAGTCCAGCACTGATTTCCAGACTCACACGAACATATTACTTCTTACATTTTGAGTATTCTTGGAACAAGGTGACCTGCAGAACCTCTACGACAGATACACCGGAACACAGATACACCGACAGATACACCAGAACCCAACGGGTATTCTTTATTTACTACTGTGCACACTACTTCTTTAAATTCTTTTGTACAAAACCAAACAGATTATTTTTGTCAATTGTGAACAATATAAGAGTGACTACTCAACTGTTACTTTTGTGTCTGCCTCATTGTTGTTGTTTAGTACCATAGCTCCTGTTGAATTTGGTATCTTCTGATTCTGGTCCAAGGTTTGTTACTAGTAGAAGCTATTATTTTACTGTAATTGACTTCTATATTGTTAAAATTGGTTACAGAAGTGGCGAGCCAGCCAGGAGCCATTTGACTTGAGCATCAATATTGAGGTCATGACCAGTATGGATTTCATAAAAAAGTCTGGTGTCAAAATTCCAAACGCAGTTATTGTTAGTGGGATAACTCATGAAACTGAACAAGATGAACAAGTGACGGGCTTTCCAAAAACAGTATGGTAAAATTGATAGAGTCCTTTTGGTTGATGATTCACAGTCCGAGTTCTTTCAAAACCTGATCGTTGAGTATTCTAGCGGTTCAGCCATAGAAGGTTTAGTACCTCACTTACCGTACATGTGCACGGCGCAAGGTGACTCCACTATTCATTATGAAGTCAAGACACTCAGTAGCACATACGCTACCAAGGTTGGTACAAGGTTGGTAACAAGTATGTTACTAAGACATACTTAGCTGAGCTTAAACAACTAGCTAAGATGAGCAGGAAGGGCTATAGTGCAGTGTTGAAGGAAACATCTCCTTAAGCAATTCTGCAGGGATGTTTGGATAACCCTTAGCTCAGCACCTTGCAACTAGAGCAAAAGAAGAGCAGCCCATCCCGATTCTTAGATCTCTTGGTAATGATTTGATCTGAAGAAGACAGGTGCAAGTCCAGTCACATGAAAAAACATATTGGCATCACAAAACAAAAGGCTCAGGTGCAGTTCCATGGTGCATATGTGGGTGAATCAGAGGAGGAGAGTGTGAGTAGCATCGGTGCTATTGAGGATCTGAGGAAACAGGTGGCAAGTCTGCAAAGCCAACTTACTACATTTATGTCACAGAAAAAGACAAAAGGAGCTAACAGCAAAGGATTTGCAGGGAAGAATCAGAGCAAAACGTCAAAGCCAGACAACACAGATACAGGCATGCAAAGGCAGACCAAAAAAAAACAGACATACAAACCCAAGCCTTGGTACTGTTTTAACTGCGGCAAAGATGGGCACATCGCCCCCTCTTGCACTGACCCTGCCAACCCCCGTCTTGTAGCAGGAAAGAAGAGGCAGCTAGAGGAAAAACAGCACCAGTGGGAAGTAGAAAATGGTTCAAATGCATCTTTAAACTACTAACAGTTCCTGTTGCGGGACAAACAGGGGCTGAGGGGAATCAACAGCGTCCCCCTGGCATAAACAGTGAAGACAAAACTCCTGTTAAGAAGGGCAGAAGCAATAAACCAGCGCACAACATTAAAGCTCAAGCATGTTCTAGCCTAAAACATTCAAAGCAGGACCCATCGTTTAGACTCCCCAACCAGCTGGTTGGTGCCAAGAGCACAGCTCAAGTGACTGTGAGAGGTGAGGAGGTCAACTGTCTTCTTGACTCAGGCTCGCAAGTTACCACCATACCTGAGTCATTTTACAAGCAGCACCTCTCAGAACAGACGATTAAACCGCTTCGTGACCTCTTGGAAGTGGAAGGTACAAATGGTCAGCTAGTGCCTTACTTTAGCTATATAGAAATGACCATAACCTTTCCAAAAGACCCCATAGGCACTCCAATAGATGTGAATACACTTGCCTTGGTTGTTCCTGGCACTTCACAATCTCTCCTGTTCATAGGTACAAACACTTTAGATGTGCTGTTTGACATATACTCGGAGGCTGACACAACCAATTGCCAGCCCCTTCCACATGGCTACAAAGTAGTTTTCAAGGTCATTGAGCTAAGAAGGAAACAGGCCACCAACAACCACCAGGGGTAGTGAAGATGCAGGACAAGACGCCCCAAGCCATTCCAGCCAAGGAAACTGTGGTGGTGGAGGGGGTCGCTCTTGTCACTGGTTTCCAGAATGAGAAATCTGTTGTCGTTGAGTACCCATCGTCATCCCCCTTCCACCCACAGGACATTGAAGCTGTCCGAAGGCACATCAAAGAGCTTCTGGATGCGGGAGTTATTAGGGAGTCCAAGTCGCCATTTGCATTATCTATAGGGCGAGTCCGGAAGACGAATGGCCAAGTCCGGTTGTGCATCGATTATAGACGTTTAAACCTTCAGACTATAAAAGATGCCTACAACCTTCCGAAGCTGGAGGACATGTTCTCAGCTCTCAGGGGCTCTCAGTGGTTGTCTGTTCTTGTCTTAAAGTAAGGGTACTATCAGATTGAAGTTGAAGAAGCAGACAAACCAAAGACGGCCTTCGTGTGTCCGTTCGGTTTCTGGGAGTTCAACAGAATGCCTCAAGGAGTGACGAACGCCCCTAGCACGTTTCAAAGATTAATGGAAGATTGAAAGATGCGCTAGTTTTCCTTGATGATGTGATCGTAATTCTCCAGAACCCTTGAGGAGCACGAAGAAAAACTCCTGAGAGTGTTAACTCGTCTTAAAGAGTTTGGTTTGAAATTGTCTCCTGAAAAATTTGTCTTCTTCCAGACATCAGTCCGTTATCTAGGTCATGTAGTCTCCAGAAAAAGTGTTTGGGCAGATCCCGAGAAGATCTCAGCTCTTAAGACATGGCCTGTCCCCCAGACCTTATGAGAACTGAAATCCTTCCTCAGTTTCGCTGGGTATTATAGGAGGTTTTTTAAGGGCTACTCCAGCATTGTAAAGCCCCTCCACAGCTTGACCTCTGGCTACCCACCTTTCTATAAAAAATCAAAAGCGAAACCGATAGACACCAGACAGAAAACAAATCAGTACCATGACCCCAAAGAGCCCTTTGGAGGGCGCTGGACACCAGATTGCCAGGAAGCCTTCAAGGCTGTCATCTAGAGCCTTACTACAGCTCGTGTCCTAGCCTTCGCTGACCTCCAGAGGCCCTACATACTACACACCGATGCCAGTACCACCGGTGTTGTATCAGGAGCAAGAGTGCCAGCTTAGAGTCATAGGGTATGCAAGTAGAGGTTAATCATGAAGCGAGAGTCGGTATCCGGCGCACAAGCTAGAATTCCTGGCAATCAAGTGGTCAGTTACGAAAAAGTTCAGTGACTATCTGTACGGCAACCATTTCACCGTTGTAACAGACAGCATCTCTCTGACTTACATCCTTACCTCAGCCAAACTTGATGCGACAAGCTATAGGTGGTTAGCAGCACTGTCCACATTCTCCTTCAAACTCCTCTATCGTCCAGGAAGACAGAACGGAGATGCAGATGGATTATCATGCAGACCACATGGGATGCTAGCAGATGATCTGAAATCACAAAAGGAGGCAGAACGCATACAACAGTTCACACAAGATCACCTTTCCAATCCAATGAACATCAATGTGGTGGATCATTCAGTTGTGAAAGCAATCTGTGAGAGACAGTTCACCTACAGCGTCAGTCCTGATGATGAGAGAGCGGGGGGGGACAGATTGTGTTGGTCTAGGGGAGACTCTTGCCGTGTCCACCAGTGCTGTTCCGGACAATTATGGACAAGAAGAAGAGTTTGGAAGCCTTCTAACCGTCCCCCATCTGTCTGAAGCAGAAATAGCAGCTAAATAAAGAGCTGACCAATGTATAAAACATGTTATTAGTCAGTCCGAATATGGGGATACACCACCCCCCACTTTGCAAACCTTCCTGATCTCCCACTCCTCCTCCGAGAACTCAAGCGTTCAGGATGTCAAGCCAAGACGCGCGAGCTCCATAATGACATCCTGTTCAGGCAACACCAAGTGGGATCCCAGATAACTTACCAATTTGTCCTTCCAGCTGAGCTTCGCAACACAGTTCTTACCAGCCTGCACGACCATATGGGCCACATGGGAGTCGACCGGACATTGGACCTTGTAAGGACCAGGTTCTATTGTCCAAAGATGGTCCTGGATGTAGAAAGGAAAGTGAGGACATGCGGCAGGTGTGTGCGGAGGAAAGCACGATCTGAAAAAGCAGCCCCATTAGTCAACATTAGGACCACATGACCTTTCGAGCTCCTCTGTATGGACTACCTGTCCCTGGAAGCTGACAAAAGCGGGACCAAGGATATATTAGTGATTACAGATTACTTCACTAAAGTTGCGGTTGCAACTCCAACACCTAATCTATTTGACTCGCAAAGTAGTGAAGTGTCTGTGGGAGAACTTTATGGTACATCATGGTATCCCAGAGAAGTTACATAGCGACCAGGGCCCAGATTTTGCACATGAACAGCAGGTAAATGCGTGAGCACTCTAATGTTAAGTTCTCAGGAATTATATACTTTAGACTGAATGTTGTACAACTGAAAAGAAGAGATTTGATGTTTGAGTAGAGATGAAGATTTATGTCAAAGTTACACGTTTTTTTTTTGACAATCAGTTTGCTCTCTCACTGCTCCGTCAAGTAATTAATGCGCCAATCAAAATTAACTTTATATTAATTATCCTGCCATATTCCTATCTAACCCAAAAGTAACTACAGGCAGTGGAGACTGTGCTTGACCCTGTGTGTGTTGTCTTGTTAAACAGGTAAATGTCTTAAACCTGAGCTGAATGGAAGTGTGGTGTTCACTGACTCTGCTCTTCTGCATAATAATTTTCCTCATGGAACTGAGGTCACTCTGGAGTGTGCTGTTGGCTATGAAGTGGCTAATGGGTCTGACACCATTACATGCCAAAATGGGAAATGGAGCGAACAGAAGCTGATCTGTAAAAGTAAATCTGTTTCATTGTGTTTCACTCATAATGTGATAGGTTTGAGTGTTTGCTTGTGTAACAGCAGTGCTGCATTTGCCACACCTGAAGTTCGGTTGTAACTGTGAATTGCTTTGAGGGGAATAGTAAAATAGGTATGCTGTTATTTTTGTGGCATCAACAAGTAATTTGCACAATAACCTTTAAAAAAAAGTACTTAAAATGTTCATCCAAACAAGTAGGTGTATGATTATGTAACAAACATGCTACTATTATTTAAAATAATAACTAGTTGTTAGCAGAATCAGGGTAGGATAAGGACCACCAGAGGACAATCTTCTATGTAAACCAAAAAGGTGTATATACATTTATTGTTGTGCAGTGTTACACCATCCACTCCAGGAGGACCACAGCAGGAGGCATGCCGTGAGTGCATAGTAAGCAAAGCCAAATGTGATATAAATGCCTCGGCGGGCTTTACACAAACAGATATTTTTAAACCCATGTACTTACACGCGCATTGGACGAACATATCCCACATTCAAGTTTACAAAACATTCGGCTTTAGCGATAGTATTAAGCTTGGGCTGTGATATGACTGCTGTTACCTAGGCCCAGCCTTTCTCCTTCTTTTATTGATTTATGGAAAACGGCTCCCACAGCGCCCCCGCAGGCCGGGAGCCCCTAACTAGGCAACTGCCTGTTATAATTATATACAGAGTTGAATAGTTAGTACTAATGTAATAAAAATTGCAAAAACAAAAATAAAAAATAAATTGTAAGATGTTGGTAGGAATTCAAACTGGGTAATATTTCTGATGTGTGCATTATAGAAATGTAGCTTTAATGTCGGTATTATAGATAGATAGGTACATTAGCTTCTACTGTATAATATCATCCCCCCCCCAAAAGAAGGTTCAGTAGACACTGTGATGTAACAAAAGCTGAAAACTGGAGCTAGCATTACAATGCATTTTTTAAAATTAATTAATTAATTAATTACTTGTAAATTTGAAATATGCCGAAGGAGCCTATTTTTAGCTCTAGCTAAAATATTTATTTCAGAAAAAGACTGTGGTCTTCCATGGTCAACCCCCAATCTGAGCTATATTACCTCTGATGGAATATTTTCGTGTGTTTGGTGTATACAGCAGACCAGCTTGTGATAGTGGGTGAGTATTTTCTCATTTCACAGACTTAATCTAAGATAATGTAGTGCAATGTCATAGTTTTATCTTGTATAAATTAATTCCTTACAGGTATTACCTTCAGGGTTCCAGCTATAGGCAGTGTCTTGCATCTGGCTGGACTTTAAGGTCAAAATGTCTGTGTAAGTTCAAACAACTCTAACCAAGTCATCTGTATATACACTCAAAGACTTTACTACATGTGCTCGGGACTGTAAACAAAACTGTACTTTTTTGTGTGTTTTATAGTAGTAACTTGTGGAAAGATTCCTGAGACTCTTCATTCTATTATAGTCAGTAAACCACAGAAGGAGATCCTTGAATTTAATGATGTCATTGAATACAGCTGTGAGGACACTTTTTCGGATTTTTCCCAGATTTTCTCCCTAATTTAGTCATGTCCAATTCCTCCCTGTCACTAGGGGGCTCCCACATTAAGGCTACTACTACCACTCAGCCGGGAGGGCCGAAGACTAACACGTGTTTCCTTCGAACCACCTGACGCCAGGCAACCGTATCTTTTCGAACTGCTCGCTCGCGCACTGTTGAGGACGGCATAACACACTCGGAGGACAGCGTTATCCGCTCCCTCCGTTGCGGAGCTCACAGACGCCCCTGACTGGCTATAGATTAATGTGGGAGCACTAAGTACCTCTCATCCCTCCCCTCTGAGAGAGCTCGGCCAATCAGCTCTCTCTAGACCTCCGGCTGCAAAAGGTTACAGCACCACCCGGGATTCGAACTAGCGATCTCCAGATAATAGGGCGAGCGCTTTTACCACTGCACCACTTGGAGGCCCCGAGGACACTTTTACTCTTGAAGGCAACAGATCTGTTTTTTGTTAGCAAAATGGGAAATACAGTTCACTTCCACCATGCAGAGGTGAAAATTCATTTTGTTTTTATTTTCATCCTTATCATGCAAAAATGTTTAAGAAAGGAAAGTAAAATCAGAGTAACATGTTATTTAACTGTTTTCTGTTTGTAAATGGTAGAAAATGTGTTTACTGTTTTTGTAAAAAGTTGATTCTGTTAAATGAGAGTGAAAACCCACTATCCTACTGTGCCATTTTAATGAAACAACTTTCCTGTACGTATAGGCATTTTGAATACATGATACCTACTGCCTGTAATGGTTTCTGACTGCTGATGCTCCTTGCATCATCAGGAATGCTGCTGAGACTCTACTTTCCTCAAATATTCATAATTACACAGTAATTGCTACATTCAGATCTCAGCTTCACAAATTTACTTTACTGATCAGACTTACAGTAAATGCCATACCCCTATATCCATAAATTTGGGGCCATTTATCAGTGGCAGCAAGCCAGTGACAGAATGAAAGTAAGGTCCAGGGCTGTTTGTAAGAAGACTGGATGGGTAGTCAAGGGACAACATTTTAAAATTGCTTTAAGATAAAAAATATAAAATGAAGCAGGACTCAATTCACATTTCTTTCTCCTTAATTATCTGACAATAAAAAAAGTTTTTATGATCTCGGACAAGTGTAAAATGAGTGTGCCATTTTTTTTGTGTGGTTTAATTAGCAGGATAATAAACTGACAAATCTGGTTAACTGATTGCTGTACACAGTCAGCCTACTACAACAAGCTGACTATTTTTTCCCGGATGTACGAGGGAGAACCAGAGCAGACAATGGGTCGCGTCGCGAGACGCAAACAAATCAACTTCTGCCTACCGAACTCCCTCCAGATCATCTCGACCACCTCTGGGTGCAGACGCCCCCCCTGCCGACAACCTCTGTCTGGACAGAAGGTCTGCTCCCTGATTGAGGCACTCTGGGATGAACATTGCTCGTAACGAGAGGAGCTTGCCCTGGCCCCACAGGAGGATCTAGGACGCCAATTTGCACAGTGAGCGTGAATGAGTGAGCCACCTACTCCGCCCGCCTGAGCCTTTCTGCTTCTGCTGGGGCTGACCAGTAGCGATACTCTGTTTCTGAGTCAGACGATGGGAGTGCAACATTGAGCTAGTGCTGGGCTGATCAGTGGCGGCAGAGGAAATATGCTGGAGAGGGAATATGCTGGAGAACGCTGCCTCGTTCTTCTGAGATCTCTGGATAGTGGCAATTTCGTTGTGGACAGCCTCGCCAAAAAGCCCCGGGGGGGGCGGGGTGCACCACATGTGGAGCTGGCTCCTTCCTCTCCTCCATGTCTGACTCAGACAGTCGGAGATGCAGCGGCGATTGCAGGGGTGCCAAAGACTTCTCTGAGCTTATCTGCAGTAGACAGTTGCACACCGGAAATGGCATGTGGTCTGATGATTCAACAGTTCCAATAGTTGTTGGAAACCACATCTGTCTTGTTCTCTGGCCGGAAGAGGACAAACAGGACCATCCAAGCTGTTATTAATGTCAGTTCTAATTGCCCATTGTGTGGGTAAACTGTATAACTGTGAGGGCACCATTAATGCAGAAAAATATGTTCAAATATTGGTGCAATATATGCTCCCATCCAAATAGCATCTTTTCCACTGACTTTCTTGTATCTTCCAGAAGGATAACGTCAAAACCTGTTCTGCTCGGATTACACATGCATGGCTCTAAATGAGCTCTAATTCTAATTAAAAATGTTTCAATATGAAAACAAGATTCTGTATAATTGCGCAGCTAGAGACTTGCATAATGAAAGAATGTGGGGGGTGGGTGACTCACGCTAGCTACACTTGAACAACTGGTGGCTTCAGTTTCCAAATGCTTAACAAGTGTTATTAACGAAAATGGTATTGTACCGTGGTAAACTCCAAAATTTGATGTGGTGAATGTATGATTGAATCATACAGTATTTGCCAATTTTTGTTATAATATGTGCCTTTTGGCTTACAAGTCACTTGAAAATATTACAGGTCGTGGTTTTATAAGCTTGTCTTTTTTAAAAAGTATGGTTGCCTTACAGGCATTATTGCACTTTTACCTTCGTGCCTGAGGGGAGGCCAGGCCAAGGTGGCTTCCCTTTGTAAAAAAAAAATTTTTGAAAGATTATCCAAACAATTAAGGCTATCTTCATAGTGCATGCAAATAGAATTCAGGGTGAAGTTTGTAAAAAAAAAAAAAAAAAAAAAAATATATATATATATATATATATATATATATATTATTTGTTAAATTATCCAGTATTCAGAGGTATTCAGTCTCAGTTTTAGTGGGGAACATGATGTCCACACCCAGTGGCTGACTGGGACTGCTAAAATTCAGCTGCTGTCCTGATGGCTGTGACCCTTATATTGCTTAGTGTGTCTTGCTTGCTTGAATGTTGTATGCTGCATATGTTAATTTACTGCAGTGGTCATTTTATTGCGACTGTTTAAAGACAGAAAATAAGAAGTATGGAAAGAATATGTCAAATTTGTATAGAGGAGCTTATAAGTCATGTGTTTAATACTGTTGTGAACTTTGCACCCTTTGTTGAATCAGATACCAGGAGACGTTGGAATATCTTTCTAGCAGAAGTTACTCTTTATTGAGAACTCGCCGCGCGTCGCTGTAGTCATGCAAGTCTAAAATTATGACTCAGCTCTGGAGAGTTTATACTTTACAAGGGGGAGGGATACAAAGAGGTGGAGACTCTTAACAAATCTAAACAAAGCATAGTGTAGTACAGGAATCAGCCTGGTACCGGAAGTTCCCCAGCCCTGATCTCATCAGCATAACACTGCCTTTCAAATGCATAGGTACTAATCTAATCAGCTTGACAGTATCGCCCAGACCTTCACATTATCATAGAGACAAAGGCACAGCCTGGCCTTGAGATAAGCATTCACATTTAACCTTGGGACCCTACCCAGTGTTCAGGAAGTACATGAAGACAAAAGGTTAAAGTCTCAGACACCTGGGTTACCAGACTTGATGCCCTTAGAATGTCATAATATTTATCTCATAATGTAAAACCTAATGTACATAAATTTTCAGCTCATATACTATTCTGTTGGAACCTAGATTTAATATTTTATAAATTTGTAATCCTACAATACATTTAGCCTACTTAGGGGGAAAAGTGGCAGGTTGGCCCAAACACAACATTTTGGAGTCCTGCACTGTAGATAGAGGCAGTACAGTAGATCAAATTTTTTAACGCATGTCTCTCAAACAAGACTTTCATGCCTAACCTACAATACCAGTTACAAAATTATCTTGCTGTGTAATATGCACGGGTAATATGTACCAACCTACCCCGCTATGGAGCAAATAGCCCCCTATGGGGCAGGTTGGCACAAGTGAGAAAGTGTATTTAAATCAGTAATATAAAAGTGGAACTGCATACACTTTTACTATGAAATATAGACAACACTGTCAGAAGTCCAAGCAGTCTGCAACTGCAACAATATTAAAAACTCCATAACTGGAATGCAACATGCTAAGGTGCGATATAGAAGGCTATTTTCTGCTGCAGCTTGACGTACAGTATACACATCCCATTGGCCTGATATGCTGCAGCAAAAGCCTGCTTTGTGTCACTCTGAGTTACAGATGTAATTGCAAGGGGGAAAAACAGGTGTTAATATCATCTGGCATGTGTATTGTGCAGTATAATTGTGTTAAATTTTAATAATAATATTTATTCTGGGCATGTTTATCAAGCATAAAGTACTACATTTAAGCTGGAAATGTGATAATATGTCAGGAAACACTGCATTTCTATGATCTGGGGCAGTGATGGGACAGGTTGGCACAGTAACCAATAAATTAGGCAATAATTTAGAGACCAATAAATCATGAAAAAAGTGTAAGAAAAGGTGTATCTGGTCGGAAAGGCATTTACTGGACTGGAAAAAACGTTGATTCTGTTAGCTGAGGGGGGCAGGGGTAACTCGGTGGTTAAGGTGTTGAACTGCTGATCAGAAGATCCCTGGTTCAGGTCTCGACAATGCTGGGCTGCACTGTTGGATCTTTGAACAAGGTCCCTAACCCAGATACAATCAGATGTCAACCTAGGAATCCAATCCAGTGAGTAACTACCACAGAAACTATGGATATATGTTCAGGGTTAGAGTATCTGTTGCCCAATGTGCCAGGACACTATCCCCCTATTCTATTAGGCAAAGTTAACAATCAGGTATTCTACTATATGATTTTTATTACAAAATCTTTTTGTATAGACATTCTAAATGCATGCGTCACACTGTATGTAACGGTTTGTGACTACTGGTGCAACTTAAAATTTTTAATTTTTTTTATTTATTATCAGCAAGAATACTGCTCTGTCTATATGACCGCTTTCCTGAACTGTTAATCTTTACACAGCAACTAAAACATTATTTTGTCCAATTTAGTCTGTAATGCATCGGATGTGTGTTCACTCATTTCCTTTATTTATGCTGACTTTCCATGATCAGAGTTCATAATCATAGTTTTAAGTGCCGAGCTTAGCTTCACAAATTCATTTTGCTGATCATTAACAAACACTTTTATTTGTTAGGGTGAGGCCACATTTGAGTGCCAGTCAAAATGAAGCATGTGGCCCAGGGCTGTGGATACACAGTTGCTTGAGCAAGTGACAAAGACATCAATTAGAAAAGTTATCATAATCAAGAAAAAAATTGTACAAAGATTGCTACATCTTTAGTTATTACTGATGGACTTAATCATACTTACTTCCCCATGTTATTAGGAGCAGCTGTTAGATACATCATGTAGATACAATAGATGAATATTCACCAGATTTTCACGTGGTTTGCATAGAATGGTGTGAAAACCTAAACCATCCATTAAGCACCAGGTGTGTGGAAAAAAATTCCTTGTTAATGAGAGGTCAGGGCAGAATGCCAGACTGCTTTAAGCAGGACTCAATTCAGGAAGGATATTGTAACTTCAACAAGTTTATTCAAGTTTGTAACCCTAAACCTCTTTACAATCATGGTGAGCAATAAATAAATAAATTCAGGTTCCAGCTGGGCTACAATAATATAAAATCATACCCACTTCTATACTTACAGTTGCACGTCTCTATGCCAAACAGTATGGAAATAGGTTGAGAGCTGAAGATTGGAAAAATTGCCAGTTCTTGTTCAATTTCAGTGCAATGCCAGGCAGAATCAACAGGCATCAACAGCACAGATGCCACAGCTGGTTTGAGTATTCTTGTTGAACATGTACATCACTTCACGGCTACAGTTTACCATCCTTTACAATCGACCTGGTTTCATGATCATGACAATGAGTTGAGTGTTATTCATTCGCCTTTCCAATTACAGTATCAGAATCCATTAGCATGGCTTGAGGATGTGGAAGAATGTAATGAGAGTGAAGGCACTTCTACTCTGTATTTTTATGGTGTTCTAGGTGCTGGTAAACATATGCAGCCATTAAAAGCCTTTTGTCTTAAGCTGTCTTAACATTCATGTCTCAACGTGAGACATTTACAGAGTAAACCTTTCTGCCCTGCCTAAATTCCTCTCCAGTTACACAGCTACAAAACACATACCTTCTGATAAGAGCACTTGTGTAATATGTAGGAATTTTTTTCCCTCAGTAACTTCCCATCACTGCCCATCCATGAAGGAGTTCGCCGCTTGTTCAAGCAGATCAGAACAAGGCGGCAATGGGGCATAATGAAATAGATTTCATGGATGTGGCCATGTTAAATTTTATAGCTGGAATGGCATTCCCTTGTAATAAGCACAAAAACACTTGTCTTTGCACTCTAGTGTTTCTTAAATGTATTTTATAATATTGCATAAAAGTGAGCAAACAATCTCTTAAATATTTCCCCTCCTCTTTCATGTACTGCACTACATTGATCATTACATAAAAGTTTCAATAACATTCTAAAATACAGAACAGCTTTTCCTTTTTTGCTCAAGCCCAGAAGTATATAATTAGTTAATTTATGAAATTTTATGCACATAATTTCATCATGTTTTAAATGTATGCTCAGTTGGTTTTTAATGCATTTTATTTATTATTTAACATATGTAAAAGTTAAAAATGACTGACCTTGTAACCACATTTTAGTCTTGTATTTTTTGTCAACGATGTTGCATGCTGATTTCGTCACTGTCACTGTTCATTGATATCTGTGATGTCTCGCCATCGCCTTGTCTTAGTCACTGGAAGAAACGTCGTCAACAAATATTTTTCGTCATTATTTCCATTGAAAAAATGGACGACTTACACACACACAGCTGCTCTGGCTCTTTCTCACAAAGTTATAGTAAACAGTATATGCACACACGGATGTTGACTACTGTATACCAGTGACGCACGAGCGCTGAGACCGAGCATAAGAGACAATCGCCACAATACTGCACAAAACCTCACTTGTTTAGTTAAAATCTATTAAAACTTTTTGCTTATCTTGCAAAACATTTGCCAACACTTGAAATTACTGGCAAGCCAAAATTTCAATATACTAGCGTAAGTACCTGTGGTTGACGGGAAAAGAGTTTGTAGAAATAGTTAAAAGGTTAAAGCTAAAAATAAATTGATCAGCTTTCATGTAATCAGTGAAAAAAAAAACAAAAAGGAGAAAAAAAGCACTTGAGTCTGTGAAATAATTTGGCACATAACTGCTTATAACTTCACTTCTACTCAACATTTGGATTTGTGGTGAAGCTTAAACTTCAGGCAAAATCCTAACTAAGGCAAAAGTTTCAATAAATTCTGTCCAGGAAGTTTTGTGTGATGCTATGACAAATTCTGTCTGGACAGACATAAATACATACATAAAGACCAACAGACAGAACAGACAAAATCCTTATTTTATTTGTATAGATTGTCAGTATGCTGCGATTTGACACGCCTACTGACATTCAGCATAACCACATCCTTGTTTATACAATATTGCTTAATATTCTGGCTTGTTCTTGCTTTTACTCTGGTTTGTGATAGTGGATGATATATGACTATACTGAACAAAAATATAAACGCAACACTTTTGTTTTTGATCCCATTTTTTATGAGATGAATTCAAAGACCTGAAACATTTTCTACATACACAAAATAACCATATCTCTCAAATATTGTTCACAAATCTGTCAAAATCTGTGATAGTGAGCACTTCTCCTTTGCCAAGATAATCCATCCCACCTCAGTATATTTTGCACTTCGCTTGTTTTTTTGTGTTCCCTTTCAGTCGATTCACTTCAGATAACACATATCGTATGGGATATCACGCCCTCTCGTGATCTGGCTGACACCTCTGTTTACGGCATAAAGTCAGGCAAACCTGTGGTGACGTAGGCGCAGCACTCCTTATACATATAAGTCAGTCGACTCTCAGTTCTCACGCTCTTTACATCTTGTTCCATCGAGTTTACTAGTTGCTGCTAGTTAACTCTACTGTACATCTTCATGTGTAAGGACTTGGCTTAAACTCCCTGTGGCCAAAGGCAGCACAGCACCTACCATCCTGGTGTCAACAGCACCCAAAAAACAGATGAGCCAACACCAGACAGGTGAGTAGGGTATACTGGGTGCAAGACTCATGCGCCTTCTTTTCTGTATTCTCTCTTACAGAGCCAAGAAAGCCTGTAACCCGGGACAACTTGCTGAGAAGGGGATTGTGTCCCAGCCTTGCTGCCTCCTCCTGCCCAGCCTGTTGACTGCCCAAGACCAGTTGCTGCTATTCCATGGGGTCTCCAAGCTACCCTCTCAACTGCTCCTCAATGAGCAATGTTCCCTAACCATTGCATTTTTTCCTGTGCATAAAAAAAGAGTACTTATTTCTCTAACCTGGTGTTCCCTGTGTCTGGCCTGCTCTTCCAAACTCTTTACAATCAGTAACTGTTTTTGTTGGCCTGTTGAGTGATAATAGCCTCAGTTAGTGAGTCGTTTACCCGTGGAACACTGATTTTGAGAGCATTGTCTGTAAGTGTGCTAGTTATCTCAATTTAGTTAGCTTCTGTTTAACTATGGTAACAGTACTAACTCCAATGAGCATGAAAGCTAATTTGATGCTATTCGCACCTGTCCTCAGGGTTGCGGTTTTTCTTTGCATAAGAAAGACCACCATGAAGCATGCCCCATTTGCTCGAGAGTGCTCCATGCTAGAAGAGGGCTAGCTGAACCTGTCAGGTATGCTTTGTCGCCAGCTCCAGCATTTGATGCTAGTTGCTCAGCAGGTCCGCCCCTCTTTTCCAAATCAGCAGTTCCAGCTTTGCTTGTGTCTGCTGATAAAAACCTTCCAGCAGAAGTCCCCAGTCTTAACTGGTGTAGGGACTGGCAGGCCACCTCAAAGACGGGGAAGAGGAAGAGACAGTTCGCGACATCAGCAAATAAGGAAAGTAATGGTTACTCTTTCAACTCAGATGGAGTAAATCTGTAAAAACAACTTCCTTGCACAAGAGAAAAGCATCTCACATCTCCACTCAAAACGGTGTAGAGCAGCACAAGTGCCTTAAATAGGGAAGTTTCACAACCCCCTGGCAGTTGCTGAACCTCCGGAATGCATTTCCTCTTGTCCCCAGAACAGAAAACATACAAAGCTTTAGGGACACGTACTATGTTAATCAGTTAAGGTATGCCAATAGGGCAAATACAAAAGTATATATGTGTGTGCATATAGAATGTATGATGTCTTTGTGTTGTGTTCAACATGTTTATCACAAACTTAAGGAGTGTAATTAACAGTTATAACCCTTGCTATAGATAAGGTATGAATGTATATGCAAGACATGGGATGTTTAGTATCAATGGAAGCTCTGTATATTCAATGAACGTTGATGTGCATGAAATCTTGTTAATACACTTGACCTAAATTAATAAAACTCCTCTGAGATGGCTTCCCACATAACAGACCAAACCACAGGTTAAATGTATGCACGAAAAAGAGGAACCATGCGGGGCATGGCCACGCCCACAACCATCTCTGACTGGGACTAACGGCTGTGGGACAGACCTTCACCGTGAGATTAAAAACCTAAGGTCTGAGCAGCCTCGGCACGTTTTGAACATCACGCTGTCTGAAGGAAGCAAGCGGATGCCTCTCTTGCTCCGCTGTCAACCAACGCCTGAACTTTGACTTCTGACCTGCGCTATCCAGTTATCGAAGACTCTGCTCTCCTCGACACGCAAAGGACTTCGGCTTAAACTCAGACGCCGCGTTCACGACACGAAGAAACCGCAGAAGAAATCTCAGAGCGTCGTCATTGGTGTGGGGACGTTGCCGAAAGACGTCATCGCCCGGGCCAATCAGCAATGCCGTGATTCCCTTGAAGGCGAACCAACAAGAACAACCGTCACGTAACGCAAGTGAAACAAACAGTGCTTCATACCTTGATGAAAGTGGTGCGCGAGTCATAACTAAACAGTGAGATTAAACCCAAGGTTCTGCTCTTGTGACTTTCTCAGTTCTAGTAAACCTAAACAGAACTCCATTAACTTTCACCCTTTAAACTGTTCATGTGTGTGTGTGTGTGTGATTAAGTAGCATAGTTTCATGTATCGTAGATTAGTTCAATAAATTCTTGTTTCTTTATAAAGAACTGTTGTCTTGGTCATGTGTTTAAAGTTTAAACATTTGCCCAGATCTGATTTTGTAAATACCTGATTTTGTATTATCATCGTCGGCCGCGGGATAAACAGAATTGGTAAGATACACTAAATCGTGCTAAACGCTGTTTCTGAATTTATAAAAGTATACATTTTGTTCAGTTTAATTAAATTAACCCGAATCGTTAAAGATTTGATTCACCTCTAACTCAGAGTTGGAACCCTACATATACTGGTGGAAAATGCGTTCGCCATTGTGTCCACATTAAAATCTCTACACTGGGCAGACCAAATGAATTATGTAGAGAGGTTGGAGGACCGTGAGCTCCCCAGCAGCATAGGATTGTATGGCCTGCTTTCCTGCATGATGACGGGCTCAATATCGGTCTGGATTTGCATAGCTTAATGGAGGACAAGCTACCTCCTAAACCTACAAGGGTTAAAAACTGCTAGCACATGTTTCCCAACTTTAACAGTGAGATAACTTTGTCATGAGGCAAACCACTGTCAACCTGCATCACAGTGCCCGGTTGTGAACAGTATTTTAAATTGGACAGAGCTTAAAAAGCGCGACTGGTTAACCCAGAGTCAATAGAACCATCTTTGGTGACCTATCTTGCAACCTCACATAACCATATGGTATCTGGGTCTACTGTCAGGCTGCCAGACTGAGCAGGGGAAGTCGCATTATTTGTTCTCTGTACATGCAATTTGGTTCTACATGGACAATACAATGAATAGTCTAAATAGTGGTTTTCTTACTGGATTGTGGATGCTATCTTATTAGCCTATAGCAGCAAGGGTGTCCCGTACCCTCAACATTTGAAGGCACATTCAGTGAGGGCTATGGCAACATCATGGGCATTGTTCAAAAGGATGTCTGTGGACTATATTTATGCAGCAGACTGTTGGTCATCAATCACACTTTTGTCTGGTTTTATTATCTTAATATAATAGCGCTCTCGTTGGCTCATTCTGTCCTCTCTGTTGGGTTCATGATGTACTAGAGTAGCTATCAGGGTTCTTGTTCCTAACTTTGATGCATGCCTGGCAGAGCATGGAAATATGTGCCATACAATATGTGTTGTCCTGAGTGACTCAACTGAAAGTGAACGTTTATGACTATAACCTATAAGTTCCCTGAGGGAGAGGAATGAAGTACAACACATTGCTGCACTGCCTCACACTAAGCTCGGCAAAGAGTGGCTGCTGAAGTGAGAGTCAACTGAGGTTTGCCTGTCTTTGTGGTGTAAATAGAGGCGTCTTCAGCCAGGACAGGAGAGGTTGTGATATTCCCTATAATGTCTTGTCCCTCATTACTGTCCCTTAGAGAACAGTGGTTATAGTCATAATCATTTGTTTTCCTTAAAAAAAAAAACTGCACTTGCAAATACTTTCTAGTCGCTCACAGCAATAAATAGTATTGTTTCATTTTTTTTCTTGATGTTGTTTCTGACTTACAATTGTTAGTCCTGTTAAATGCACTGTGTGTCCAGTATCAAAATTCAGCTATTACAGTTAGCGGTCACCACAGTGGAAATCCCTGTTCTTATATATATTTGATTTGGCATAGGTTTTTTCCTGGATGCCTTTATTGGCACAATCCTTCCATTTTATCCTGGCTTGGGGTCATGTATTTATCATCAAAATAATGTTTTGAAGTGGGTTCCTTGTTAATATTGGAGCTCCATTATACACAAGGCATATTGGCCTTTGTGATGAATAACAATAAGCTAACTACTCTTTTAAAAAAACTTTTTGTAACTTCTGTGTCCCTGACTTGTGCATGGCTAAGAAAGCCATTGCTTTCACTGTAGTCTTTGCTGACTTAGAACTGACTTAAGAAATGAATTGATTACGGAGATAATGGTGTCCCTGACACACCTGTAGTAAATGACACTAGTCACTGTTTTGGCCCTCAAATGAGGAGTGCTAAAAGTGAACTCCTGATATAAATTAAGTGGACAAAGAAATCTGTGACAGGCAGAATAACACCCTTAAATTCCGTATTAAATGGCATTAGTATTCTTCTCTGAGGCCTTAATTAAAGATTTTTGTTAAATTGATTTAAGACTAGCTAACGTGACTGATGTTAGCTAGCCTTAACTCAATTTAACAATGTTAAACATAGAGAACTGAATGCTTTGTTTAGACATGCTCACTGAATAACATCTTGGCCTCTTACACCATATACTTTGTTAACAGGAAATAAGAGTTGGAAAAAAAAATGTTAGTCACAAGTAATCCTTGACCACTCAACACCTGTTTTTTCCTTGATGAGTAATGAATGATGAAACAGCCTTTTGTACTCTGTGTAACACCCACAGATGAATAACTTCAGCAAGAGGTTCAATCAGAGGCTGAAATTGGTGCTACAGTGAGTGTTGGATGGGGTGCCCCGCGGCCTGCTTGATGTGGCAAAAGAGGCCTGGGATGAGCAGCCATCACCCTTCAGATCAGTAATAAAATATGTAAAATATCTACAAACTAATAGTGATCCAGTCATTCCAGTTGTTAAACAGCAAAGGCAGAAAGCCCAGTCTGAGCAAAGGAGAGCCTACGATCTGCCCTTTCATCCGCTAGAGTTCCAGCCCATCACCCGAGTATTACACTGCTCACCAGTGTCACCTATAAGTTCCTGGTCTGCTGGCAAGGACTCCTCACCATGGTAGAAAGAGTAGATCCAGTGAACTACAGACAGCAACAGCCGAGTAAGCGCAAAAGCATTGAGTTGTATCACATTAAACACTTTAAAAGGTGGACTGAATCATTGGCATGCATCTGTTGCCTCTCCTTCATCTTCAGGAGCTAATGCCCTCATAGAACTAGTAGCTGATTGAGCTTGTGGGGCAATTCAGCGATGTGTTCTCCACCAAACCAGGGTTCACTCATCTAGGACAACACAACATCAAAATGCTGCCCACCAAAAATGGCAGATGGTGCCCGTAGTGAGCACTTGTAGTAACTATGCCCAAGCCTGACGGGTCAATCCGCCTATGTAACGACTTCCGGCGCCTCAATCAAATATTCAAATTCGATGCATACCTGCTCCCCTGAGTAGATGATCTTGTGGACCGGCAGGGCATTTCACTGGCCCGGTTCATTTCTACCGTAAACCCTACTATGAGCTATTGGCAGGTGGCCCTTACACCAGAGGCTAAGGAGAAAACTGCATTAAGCACTGACCATGGCCATTGGCAATACCAAGTCCAAATTATTATTGCCATTTTGTCATATGTTTCTCCTGGCAGCACATCTTTCAGAAAAAAAGACCAGAGAATGTGTGCTGGACAGAGGGAGAGGGAAGAGTCTTCCAGCTATTAAAGAATCACCTCACCAGTTCCCCTGTCCTCCAGAACCCTTATAACAACTGCCCATATCTAGTCCACATGGATGCATCTGAGATTAACCATGCTCCTCTACAGTGGCAGGGGCAAAACATACTAACACCTCAAATAACATGCCGGTTTCTATCACTACAGAAGAAACCGGCCCATGTTTTACAGAGCCAAGCGCAACACAGAAATGCAGATGGGCTGTCCTGATGCTATGCCACGTACTCATTACCAGGTGCGAGCTGGAAGCTGAATGGGGGTGTGCTGTGATGGCGGACTTACTACCAGTGCACGCACATATCAGACAAATCCGCGTTTGAACCTGTCAATGGCATCACACAGAGCAACAGCCTCTGTGTGTGCATATGGAAAGGGGGCAGGGCACCCTAACTCACCTGGCCTGGAGGACAATTATTATTTACCATTTCGCTGTACTCCTCTTGTTCACCAGTGTCACCTTTTGGCAAAGACCCCTGATTGTGGTGGAAAGAGTGGGTCCAGTGAACTTAAGACTGCAACAGTCTCTGTGAACCACAGAACCACAAAAACCAGCGTGGTATTCGAGGCTTAGTATCTTTTGCACAGCCTATTAAAATACAGAGTAGATCCTTCTATCCACATTTCCTATACCCACAGTTTGAGTACCTAAGTCACCCGCTTGACTCAACCTGCACCGAGCTATACCAAGGCACTAGGCATCCTAGAACTGCTGAACCTCCTGAGCACCTGAGTATATCTTGCATTAAAGAAATGCTGTTAATTGTGCATTTGTAATTAAAAAGTAAATAAAGTGTTTGTGGAAAGTGATCTCAGTGTTTCTCTTCCCCTTCGCTACAATATATATTGTGATTATTTGACACATATTGCAATTGTGATATAAACTATGATATTTAACTATACATAATACTTAACCATCTTGTATTCAAATGTATTTATCTAGGCTAACACTAAATAATGACACAAATGATCTCATTAAGAGGATAGAAAAAGAAAGTATTAAAAAATAAACAAATACTTAAATTAGTGGCAAACTCTACATAAATTCTATATTATGTGTATATTACCCATAATAAAAAATAGGCTGTTCGATGAAATAATTGCACAGCAAATGTTTTTGTCTCTGGTGGGGCATGTAATGTGTTGTTTGAGTTTAGCCAGGTCACATGCGAGGTCCTCTTTGTTAAAGTCACTAAGAGTAATTATAACAGTCTGGTTGTTGTTGCTCCTTATTTGTGATCTGATCAGCCAGCTGTTGCAGCGTTGTATTCACACATGCTTGTGGAGAAATGTAAACACTCACTACAACACTCAAGAGGCAAATTGCCATAGTGAAATAGAAAAGCTTACATTTGATAAAGAGCGCTTCTAGATTGGGACAGCAAATATTGTTCATCGCTGTTACATCTGTACACACTTTCACTGATGTAAAAGCATGTCTCGCTGCCCTGCGTGTCCTGCTGATTGTTTTACGATCTCTGAACAGCTGGAAGCCCAGCAGATGTAACGTATTGTCTGTAGATTTTTCAAGCTGTAACACATCACCAGACAAACAATGCGCCCTGTGGTGGTGCAAGTTAAGGTTGAAAAGCTGCTTTGGAAAGGATCAGCTTCATAGCCCTTAAATGAGGCGAAATAAAAATTTAATAAAAATGTAGTTTGTCTGATTTTTTTTAAAACCCAGGTCCTAAACTGACGATTTATTATTACAGTTCTTTCAATTACAGTTTAATTGCACTGTAGTTACATTTATTACAGGTCAACAATGTCATTATGCTTCTAAATTTAACCACTCTGAACTGCACGAGTTTTGCGGGGAGATCCACAAGCAAATGTACTGCTGTACTCTGTACAGAATAGGCAAATCCGAACAGGTGAATCTGTGGTGACCCTCACATGTGGTTGCTAGGCGATGCCACCGGGGGAGCAGTTGGCGTAGATGCCCTACACCGGGCAGCGCGTCTATTTAGGCCACTGGCCTAACACACAATACACAAGGTGCATTCCAAACGGCCTGAAGTACCCTGTGAAGTATACTTCACAGGATGTTCAGCCTAGTTAAGTTTGATTCCGAACTGCAGGGAGCAAAAATGTTCAGGTCAAAGGGCATTGCGAACGGTGAAGGAAACGAGTAAACAACGGGTCTTCACTTCCCCGGAAAAGGGAATGAATGAAAAAAAGTCATTGCGTTTCACTGGAGTGTGAAAAAAATGAACGTTGAGAAAGGATTTATATATTTATTATCATATTAAAAGGACCCAAAATTTCACATTTTAACTTAATCAAGAAATCCTTAGTATTATATAGGCTAGTAATCTGTAAAAATAAATTCTGTTTCAATAATATGGTTTATAATGGTATCAGTTTTTGTTGAAATAAATATTAAATATTTAATGTCGGTAGTGTGAAATTTTCACAGTAGCAGAAACAGGTATCCGAGGTGCTAATGTTACCATGGTAACGCACAGGGGAAGTGACGTCTGCGCTGGTGACTTTGCTGGGAGCAGGGAGTAAGGAGCATCCTGTGAAGTACACTTTGGAATGTAACGCAGATAAAGCCTAGATCAGGTCAACTAAAAGAGCTTATTTATTAAATATATCTTTTCTTTATATTTTTTACAATATGCTTATGCAATATGCTTATGACTCATTTGTTTATGCAAATAAGCCATATACAAGACCATAATGAGACTAAATCCAGATATAAACGCAAATGAGAAATATTATAGTTTTATTGAACATAAAAATCCTCAATTAACAGCATACAGTGATGAAGCACAACAAGCACCACCTGAGACCAGTCAGTGTCCATACTGTTCTCTGTCCACCACAACATTAAAACCAGCAGGTTAACAATATTAAAAGTATTACAGTTTACTATTACCACTAATTTGTAAATCTAGCCCATGAGTAAAAATAAATACATAAATGTGCAAAATACAGTATACAGTTTTTATTGTGTAATAAATTTACAGAATATAATATAACACAATATAACAGACAACAGCAAAATCTGGCAAATCAAGACACTAAATGATACTGATACAAAATGTCACACAACCTGACAAAGATATAGTGTCACGCTGCTCAACTCAAAGTGTGATTTATATAGGAGTTAACTTAATTAACTTAATATGTCAAACCACACTAGTTAACTTAGGACTAGCCTAATAATAATACTGTAACCAGCTGACTGATTTTTACCATTAATCAAAATTAACAACTTTCACCCTCACTAGTGTTAGTTACCTAGACATGCTAAACCTCAGGTAGATTTTGAATTCCTTTTGCAAGTCTCCCTTTTAAAAACAAACGTAAGCTGTGTAATTTTCAGCTAAAATATACTACATGTTTTTTGACCACAGACTTGATTTTAACTTACATTCTGACTCCTTATCAATGATAACTACACACCTAATTTAAATTCAGCGCGAGAAAAGTAAAACTCTCCTTCACCGTCCGCTTTGTCTGCTTTGTTTTGTCTTCTTCTTGGTCTTCTTCTTCATTTGATCAACGGCAGAAAGATATTTTTCGGTTGCCATGTCATTTTAAATAAAAAAGGAACAATGTGCATCGCATAGATTACTGTTTAAAATCAACAACTAGACCGACACCGTTGTGAGATGTAATACATACATCAGTTAAATCCATATTACCATAAACATTAAAATATCGGGAACTTTTTTTTTTGACAGAACATTTTCTGTCATGCAACTTCCTAATAAGCAATGGAACATTAATAAATGGTAAGGGCATATCTAAAATGGGACATTTTAGTACATTTTTGACGTTCTATTAAACATGAAAATTTGAAGAGATATAGTGGAAGTACTGCCTATTTTGAACAGTTTAAGTGCTGCTCTGCCCCTCGCGCAACCCGTGTTGTTACAAATACTTTGTGTAATCTGAATATATTCAGATTTTGTAAAATAACGACAACCGTTTAGTTTCTAGACCTTTTGTATGAACTGAAGCTCAGCACGTCTTTTTTTCTTGTTTTAAACTGTAATATTTAAGTAAAATATATTTAGCATATATGCCTACATATTCATTTTTATGGACAGATGTATTACAAAGTGAAGACCTGTTGTTCAGTTAGTGTTAACTATGTGAAAGTAATGATTCGTGAATACAGTGGAACCTCGGATTGCGAGTAACGTGGTTTACGAGTGTTCCGCAAACCGAGCAAAGATTTTAAATATTTTTTTATTCGGAAACCGAGCAAGTATTAGTTTACGAGCGCCGAGTATCATGCTTCACATATGCGACTCTTATTTTGACACCGAGCGTCACTCTCTCACCTTACTCCCCCTCCCTCCTTCCCCCCACGGCTTCAAACACAGAAACTCTGCTCGTGCGTGCACAATTTGACACTGAAACACACACACGCACAGACACTCTCTCCCCTTTTCACCTTTTCCGGCTTCACAAAGCGATTCTTTTCAAAGGTAAAGTGCTGGTTCATTTTTTTTTTTTTTTTTTACTTTACAGCAGTGATTCCCTTAGTATGCGCTCACGCCTGGTCAGAGAGATTTCTTTTTTTTTCCTGTTAAAACGGTGTTTCTGTGTTTGTGTGTTTGTTGTGAAACTTAAGTGATTCCTTTAGTATGCGCTCGTGCCAGTCTCGCGAGGTGGGGAGAGGAAGGAGGAGTGTTACTGTGTAAAACGAGGCGAGTGAAGGGGCTAATTCCACACACGCGCGCACACACACACGCGCACACACACACACACGGCGCGTGTGTGCACCAATGGAAACACTTATGTCAGGATTTATTTGTACTTTTTTTTAAAGGTAAAGTGCAGATTAATTTGTTTTATTTTCATTTTATAGATTGTATTAATTATTTTGATGTATTTATTTTTGGGGGCTGTGGAACGAATAATTTGAGTTTTCATTATTTCTTATGGGAAATGATGATTTGGTTTAAGAGTGTTTTGGAATACGAGCCCACTTCCGGAACGAATTATGCTCGTAATCCAAGGTTCCACTGTATGCCAACATATCTTCGTTAAAACATAAAAATGTGTCGACAGCACCATCAGAAGACATGAATGAACAAAAAAATCTGTATATTTTTTGTAAATATTCTTATATGCACACAAAGTGCTTCGGGCTTTTTATAATAATAAACATAATGTTTTCTTGCTGTTTGTGTCCAGCATTTCATCCATTATTTGACCTGGAAATATTTGGCTGGAAATAATAGCTGGAATGTGGTTGTGAATTTCTGACTGAAATAGAGCTGTTCATCGGCGTGCGTACACCCCGATTTGTGCGTGAACTTTCACTTTACAAAAGGCAGTGTTTTGTAAGACTGATAAACGCGTGCAATTTATCTATAAAAATGCCAAAAAGATCAAACATAATACACATGCCCATAAATAAAAAGGAATATTTAAGCATATACGCTAAATAAATTTCACTTATTATTTCACAATATTACAGATTAAAACAAGGCAAGAAGACGTGCTGAGCTTCAGTACATTGTGCTGGTAAAATACATTTTATGTTAATGCGTTTTAAACCCCTCAATTCTGCCAATTCCCCCATCAGCGAAACCGGTTTGATAACTTCACACCTATTGTGAATGAAAGGTGAGAAGAGGGATTACAGTAAGGGTCTGTGGGTTTTCACCTCAGAGCACGCTGTCGCGTTGTATTGAGCGAATAGACAAATAACAAAAACAAAATCATGTTTGCTTCAGCATTGGAGACAATATTTTTTAGGCTAACTTTATTAAACATTATACACTTTTGTATTCTTTTTTGTACTTCGTCTTTTTGCACACGTGTGTGCATCTTTAAATTTGAGCAGAAAATAATAGTGGGCTGGTAGGCACGTTATTTTTTCATGCAACTTAAACGGCAGAATGAAGTTAAATTTACACAATAAATTAATAATTGCGTTTGCTTTACATTTAAGCACTCATGTGTAAATAGCTTTTTCATTATATATACTACCATATTATACATATTATATATTTGTGTCTAATACTGTTTTATTTATATTTTACATTACATGCAGTTTGTAATTTACTTGCAATTGTACTTTTAAAATGTAACCTACGTATCTACAGTATAAGTATATTTAACTACTTCAGCAGTGAATGAGAAATTTGGTCTGGCTTTTAGGTAAAGTCCTTATTTGTTATAATTTTATAATTTAATTAATTATCTTATTATAAATAAAATTCTTACTCTCTATACTCTTGTCGAATATAGTCCTTCAGAGCAAGAATTGTTTCAAGAGATTCTGCTGTATCTCTTCACACCTTTCATTCATGATAAGTGTGAATTTATCAAACTGGGTGCGCTGTTGGAAAATACTGTATGGTATATGGTATATATAAAAACATATTGTGGATGGCATTACTCAAAACACAACTACAACTACACTGCTACACATACAGAACCACACCACCAGACCACACATGGTATCTGTGTAGCTTTCTGAATATACAGTATCTATGTGGTACTGATCCAATGGTACATATTCAGCGGTTACTGGACTCCACCCATTCAGTATTGTAAATGTAAAGGACTTTAACACTTACCTGTACATATTCATGTCGAAGTTCTTTGACCCTGACACTGTTTCTTTCAAATGTAACCCTGTACAGTTGCTTCATGGTCATGTTGTGCTTTACCAAGATATGTCTGATAGTGGTAATGCTTACTCTATTTATGTTGTTGAATACCTGCCTATCTTCAAGTATTTGTTGCTGTATCTGGTGGAGACAGATTGCATTGTTTGCTCTGACTAGATCCACAATGGCAAGTTCCTGCTGTTGGGTGAACAGGCGTTGGCACCCACCTCCAGTAGGTCTTCTAGCCATTCTGTAAAAAAATGCAATCTCAAATTGTTATTGGTTTGCTTCTTTTTTTACAGTATTGTATATACTGTATACAGTTTTGAAACATCTCAACACGTTGTCACCGTATGTTTCACAAAACTACTACTTTTGTTCAAAAAGGAGCATAAGCCATCCTGAAAGTCCATGCGATATGGCCATGTGATATGATGAATACTGTACTCTAGATGAAACTTTTAGATTCATTTTAAAGCAATTTAGGGTATCTGGCACAGCTGTTACTATTCTTACAGTATATTGCTCTTTGTCAGGGTGAATCGTTCACCGAGATGCGTGTTTCTTAGCTCCTCCCCCGTGAAAACAGCAAATTCAGGGAAAGGCTCCGTGATATGATAAATACTGTACTCTAGATACAGTCTGAGTAGAGTAGAGAGTTGAAGACATACCTGTTTTCCAGTCGAAATGTCCTTATTATGGATGCAAACGTGAAACGACTTTAGGGTGATTAGGGTGGACTCTCTGCCCAGCTTCCCTCATAGTCAGGCCATGGTTGACAACATGATCCACCAAAGTTGCCCTGATGTCATCAGAAATAATGGTCCTTGTATGGCCTTTTCGAACACATCCTCCTCTCTCTCTCTCTCTGTTTTCCTCTAACTCTACCTCTGCCTCCAGCTCTCCCTGCTTCCATGCTTGCAAAGTTCTCAAAATGGCTTAAGTGAGGTCTTTTTGTAGGTGGCTGATTGGTGTTCCAATTTGAGAATAAGTATTTTCAGGTTTGTGTCTAAGTATTTTCAATTGCACAATGTGTATTGAATAGATGTGTTTTGCCAGTGGTACCTTGAGATTTCATTTTTGAATGAAGTGTCTCATGCATGAAATAGTGTGTAGTGTGCAGGAGCAAGTGTTTTGTTGAAAGGAGTGTGTGTCTTGCAGAATTGCCACCAAAATGCTAAGCAGCACTTTTGTTTAAGCTATGGTTACACTTTGTTTAGGGTAAATAACAACAACTTCAAGTTATGTTACTTTGATTTAAGCATGTGTCTATAGTGTTAAAGCAATGGGTAAAAACTGTAATCCCTGCAGTGGAAGAGCCTGAGAATTTCTTTACCATAACCTGTGTCATATTGTTTTTAAATCACTCGATTATACACGACCTATGATTTCATCAGCCTTTTGATTAAAAACGTGCACGCGCAACTCACTTTCACTTTGCAAAAGGCAGTGTTTATTGTATAGTGTATATTTAAAATGCATATACACAATAAAATAATATTGTTTTAGGCTAACTTATCATACACTTTTGTATTCTTTGTTGTCTTTTTGCACACACGCACGAGTGCGTTACAATAATAAGAATAAATATAGTTGCAAGCAACGATGACACCGTACAACCTGCACATGTCACACACTATACAGGGCTAATGTCAGTTTGGGCCCTAAATATTTGTTGAGTGTGTTAGTGTGTGTGTGTGTGTGTGTGTGTGTGTGTGTGTGTGTGTGTGTGTGTGAGGGTTAGTGTGTGTGAGAGTGAGAGAGAGGTGTGTGACGTGATTGATGTGTGTGTTATTTTGTGTGTGATGTGTGTGTGAGACTTGTTAGTGTGTGTGGGTGTGTGAGACAGAGATGTGAGTATGTGAGTGTTAAAATTTGTGATGTGTGATATATATGAGTATGAGTGTGTTTGTGTTTACGTGTGCGTCTGTGTGAGTGTGAGACTGTTAACATTGTGATATAAGTGTGTTTGCGTGCGTGTGTGTGCATCGTGAGAGAGGTGTGTGTGTGTTAACACTTGTAATGTGTGTGTATGTACTGTATGTGTGCATGTGTGTGATGTATGAGTGTGTTTGTGTGTGCATGCATGTGTGTGCATGTGCACGCGCGTGTGTGAGTGTTAACATTTGTGATGTGTGCGTGTGTTCAATAGGCCACAGATGCTGGAAGAAAAGCATCACACTATGATGTTCCTCAGTGTGATGTCACTGAACGTGATGTCACTGAACGTGTCTGTAAGGTTTTATAATATTGTAAGACATTGTAATCTAATCAGTTCAGATTCCTGTGCCCTGAGAACAGACCCCTCACTGTGCTTCTTTACGCCTTCTGTGGTAACACCTTCTATATCCTGTATCCAGACGAGTATACATCCAAATGGCTCTTGTCTTGTCTACATTTTAATGGCTGGTTCTTTTGATGTTCGGGACATAGCACCATTTAAATGTGCTCTCCTTGCTGAGAATAAACAGAGATCTTCAGACATTTTGCCTGTGTGTGTGTGTGTGTGTGTGTGTGTGTGTGTGTGTGTCCCAGTCGATCAGGCCCGGACCGGTAAGTGTTTCAAGGTGCAGCAGACACAACAAGTTAAACTCTTCTTCTCTCAGCTTAAAACTTAGCTCGGACACACTTCTTCTTCATTTAAAACCTAACAGTGTCACTGAATATAATGCCCCTCATAATGCCACACAAAATGGTGTAAGTTTAAGGCATTATCATGGTTGAACCGTTTGAGATATCAAAAATCCCTCCGAATTTTGCGTCCTCAATGTCCTTAGGTCACATCAGCCCGGTTTGGTAGCGATTGTATGAATTACCTAGGAGGAGTATATCAAAATCCATCAAGTGTGTTTCTGCGAACGACCCAAAATAACCAGCTTCATGTTGAGTTGAGCCCAGGACATGCAGTGCGAAAGTTGTTCAGATCAATGAGCTCTAAATGTGTACAGAGTTTCGTGTGGCTCTGTACTAACCCTCCCTTCCATGAAGAGTAGGATGAAGTATATGAAAACGTACTAAACACCCTTTAGTATAGATGGCACTGTTTGTCAGAGAAACCCCAAAGCATTTTAGCAATTCTTTGCCTTATTGTTTTAATAAATATATACAGTAGGAGTCAGGATTGCGCGATATAGAGTGATTTATTTTTTTTTAGCACAACCTAGGCAATATAATGAACTCAATTTAAATTCATTTTAACTAACTATACACACATGACTGGGCAAAGATTTTAAAAGGATCATATAGGCAAGAAATAGAACAGATTTATGAGTTCATGTGTGACCATATAATAATAGAGTAAGGTGGCACGGTGGTGTAGTGGTTAGCACTGTCGCCTTGCACCTCCAGGGTCCAGGTTCGATTCCCTTTTGCGTGCATGGAGTTTGCATGTTCTCGTGCTTGGTGGGTTTCCTCCGGGTACTCCGATTTCCTCCCACAATCCAAAGACATATAGGTTAGGTTAATTGGCATTCCAAAATTGGACGTAGTTTGTGAATGGGTGTGTGAATGTGTATATGTGTGTGTGGCCTGCCATGGATTGGCACCATGTCTCCTGGGATAGGCTCCAGGCTCCCCATACAGGATTAAGCAGTATAGATGATGTTTGAGTGGGTAATAATAATAAGAAGAAAGCATATATTAACCATGCAGTCTAAAATAAAGTGACACGTGTTGAAAAACCCCTCTGTCAGCAAATGCATTTTATATCAAGGACATACAGTAGTATATAATAATATGCACATTTTGTGTTACATTTTTGCATCATCATTCCAGTAGTAGTAAAATGAACATGTATACAAGTAATGATGAGTTTAATTCTACATGACATATCAGAAAACCCAAATGCACAGTTTACAAGTACTGTATACTTTGTGTGGGAAACACTGCTTTAGGTCTAGGTGAAAAAGAAAAGATTTACATGAGATCTCATCTTGGAGTTTCCTTAATCACGACAAAGAAAAGTGTGTGGATAATTCTTAAACAAGCACAAAGTTTCAATAATGTTTCAATAAAACAATTATAAGTATAAATATAATGTTTTTTGTCTGATTTGCAATACAGAGGTTGGACATTGAAACTGAAACGCCTGGTTTTAGACCACAATAATTCATTAGTATGGTGTATTGCGGCCAATACAGCATCAATTCGTCTTGGGACGAATGATGTCCATGAAAGTCCTGCACAGTGGCCAGAGAGATTTTGAGCCATTCTTCTTGCAGAGTAGTGGTCAGGTCACTACGTGATGCTGGTGGAGGAAAACGTTTCCTGACTTGCTCCTCCAAAACACCCCAAAGTGCCTCGATAATATTTAGATCTGGTGACTGTGCAGGCCATGGGAGATGTTCAACTTCACTTTCATGTTCATCAAACTACTCTGTCACCAGTCTTGCTGTGTGTATTAATGCATTATCATCCTGATACACGGCATTGCCTTCAGGATACAACGTTTGAACCATTGGGTGCACATGGTCCTCCAGAATGGTTCGTTAGCCCATCTAGCACAAGTACTGGCTTAGGGAATGCCGTGATATTGCGGCCCAAACCATCACTGATTCACCACCATGCTTCACTCTGGGCATGCAACAGTCTGGGTGGTGCGCTTCTTTGGGGCTTCTCCACACCGTAACTCTCTCGGATGTAGGAAAGACACTGTAGGTGGATTCATCAGAGATCAATACATGTTTCACATTGTCCACAGCCCATGATTTTCGCTGCTGGCACCATTGAAACCGATGTTTGGCATAGGCACGAGTGACCAAAGGTTTGGCTATAACAGCCAGGCCATGTACATTGACCCTGTGGGGCTCCCGACAAACAGTTTTGGATGGAAACAGGAGATCAGAGATGCACATTTAATCCTGCAGTGAGTCGAGCAGCTGTGATTTTATGTTTTTTGGATACAATCCAGGTTAGCACCCGGACATCGCTTTCAGACAGCTTCCGCTTGCGTCCACAGTTACTCTTGTTGGATGTCGTTCATGCTTCTTGGTCGTATGCTGACATTACCCTGGATACCGTGGCTCTTGACACATCACAAAGACTTGCTGTATTGGTCACAGATGTGCCAGCGACACGCGCTCCAACAATTTGTCCTCTTTTGAACTCTGATATGTCACCCATAATGTTGTGTGCATTGCAATAGTTTAAGCAAATCTGTGCTATTACTCTGCTAATTAAATCTTCACACTCTGCTCTTACTGGTGGAAAGTGCAATCAATGAAGATTGGCCACCAGGCTGGTCAAATTTAGCCATGAAACTTCCAACACTAAATTGGCCAGTGTTTCAGGTTCATCGTCCAATGAAAACTGAATATATATATCCATAAATGGTCCATTGCAATATATTAATAAATATAAGCACTAGTTTTTTTTAATATATATATAAATGTATTATTTAATATATTACATTATATTTTACAATATATTGATACATTTCTTTTTTGAGATAACCTCGATGTGGGCAGACGAGAGAGCGTTTTTCTTCAGTTTCCAAAGACCTGTGCTGTCTTGAGGAGACGGAGAAGCTTTGATTGTTTTTTGTTTTCAGTTTTCTTTAGTTTAATTTAAATTGAAAGGTTGAACCCCTTTTATATGATTTTACCTACAATTCTTAGTTTGTAAAGTTCTATTTATTTATTTCTAACTTTCTTAGAATGCTCCTTAGCCTTTATTTTTTTACTCCTTTGCTTCAGAATGATGGTCTTCACAATGAATTTTATCCTGAAAGTATTGAATAATTTGTTGGGAAACCAGTAAGTCTCACCCAATCCTTGCTCTAGAAGGACTATGCCTTTTTTTAAAAACCTGTTTAACAGCACCTGTTTCCCATCACCTTGTAATTTCAGCTTGTCACGTCATTATTAGTTTATTTATTAATTTGAAAGGAGTGCATACATTTATGGTAAATCATCAAATAATGTGTTTTTATAGCATTATCAATTTAGGACAAGGTGAAAAGACTTTACAGATATTTTTATTGCCTATACTGTCCCAACTTTTTTGTAACTGGGTTGTATAAAAAAAGGGAGCAAATCAAACTATGTCAGTGGTATTTATAACATATGCAGTCTTACAGTCCCTTTGTGACTTTTTCAGTGTTACAAAAAGCCAATAAAATCGATCTCCTACCTATATATTTAAATCGTCACATTCTACAATTTATATTTTCTCAGTAATTTTAATGAAATCCCCTTGGTAATGATCAGTTGTTAATTATTCTGGCATGCTAGGTCATATTCTTAAGTACATATATTCTTCATTCTGTGGAATTCTGCTACCTACACCTAGCTCTGAATGCCCTGTACTCTCTCTCTCTCTCTCTCTCTCTCTCTCTCTCTCTCTCTCTCTCTCTCAAAAAAAGGCATCCCCTTTTATAGTCCCCATACATATTCAGAAAGAGATTAAATTGATTTACTGGGAGTAATTACATAGTGTTTAAAAAATGCTTATTCTCATGTGTGCTCCATCTGTATTCTCTACTTATGCTCCTTTGATGGTTCAAAGTGAAAGTCTTAATGTAGTTGATTATATGGTTTATTGTTTTAGAAAAAAATATTTTACCTTGTGTTTATCTGCTTTTTTCTTTTTGTTGGGTCATTATTATTATTATTATTATTATTATTATTAATAATAATAATAATAATAATAATAATACAAATTCAAATAAATCAAATTGAAACAACATTATAATCATATAACTACACTGATTTTGGTGTTCAGAGAGAGAAGCTAATGATGCTACACACACAAATATACAAATCACTGTATTAGAAAATCATTTAAGCACATTATGCAACACACTGATTAGGTGCTTCATTATAGATGCTCAATTTGAATAAATAGTTTTTACATTCAAATTAAACATGGAGGATGGGGTTCATTACTGAATCCACTGGAGAGTGCAATTGCTACCAAAGTGTCACCAAAATGAGAATGTTTGATGTGTCAATCTGCACAATGTATTGTCCTTTTTAAAATCATTGTCTGAACTGAGAGAGATGGAAGCAGATGACAAAGAAGCCTTCCCTTAGGTCCTTTATTTTTTTCACTTTCTCATAGCCTGAAAAGTCTGCTTTCTGATCTGAATGAGTATTAATGTTATAACAAAGCTGCTCTTCATTCAGTCCCTCTGGCATCTACTTCAGGTTGTGCTGATTCCTATTTACAGAGGATGTGACTACTTTAGGCTCTGTAACAATAAGATGAGAGGTCATCGCCTGGAGCAAAGTGATTTGTTTGGTGGTTTTCCAAATACAAAATACTCAGTGGTTTCTATTTAAATGTAACCTCATTGATCTTAAACCTCATTGGTCTTATGAGGGCACCATTGGTACCTTTTTAGTTTAAGAACAGGGACTCTGTGTTATCATTGTACTGGAAAAGCAGGTTTTAGCAGACATAATTTCAAAAAGCTGACTTACTTCGGTAAGTTATTCTTTTTTTTTGCAAACTAGACAACTAAGTAAAATTTTTTGCATTGGATTTTTTAAAAGAAACTACTATGGAACACCCAAACCCCCTCGTAGAGCCCAACCTGGTTCAGCCTGATCTGGTCAACCAGTTGTGGAAGAATGGAGAATTTTAAGAAGAATTTGGCACAGAAATGCCACGTAAGCACACCACTTCAGCATAATAAATGGCAATGACAGTGTTGGGCCTGAGGAGGACTATGAAAAGCGGCCTTCCAGAACGGGCACATCCGCAAGCGGCTACGCATGATTGTTGGATGAATAATTGCACCAACTGTCCGCCGTTTGCGGGTGAGCCAGAGAGGTGTAATGCCTTCATACTGCAGTGCTCATTAATATTCAAACTCCAACCATTCCGATTTCCCTCAGAAAGGGCTATGGTTGCATTTATGGTGTCTCTTCTCACAGGCAGAGGACTGGAATGGGCCACTGCAGTATGGCAGCATCTCCTCTCAGAGTATGCCTTGAGGCACTTAGCGCTACATTCCATCATCTGCGTGCAGCGTGCAGTGTCACCCCTTCTTCGCATTTGTCCGTTACGCGTATCTATGCGAGAAACTTCAGAGTATCTGGAGGAGCTGTATAGGCTAATCATATGGATGGATAACCATGTCCTAGAGCGTCAGGCCGCACACCTTGGGAGCTCCAGGCAAGAAACATCTCCTCCACCCCAGGAACGCTGCTCCGAGAGCCTTGCCGGGTGGTTCCCTGGCTATAGGGAAACCTCACCTCTGCCCCTGCCCCTAGAACCAGAATCCGAGGCTACCTCCTGCCCCTGAGATAGAATCTAAAGACAACATGGAATAGCCCATGGAGTTAGGCGGCGCCAGGCTTATCCCTCAGCGTAGCGGCCAACGCAGCCCCAAGAGGGCCAGTGAGGAATGTGGCGAGGCAAGCTACAGACGGAGTCACCTCTGGAGGGGGTGTGTGTCAGGACCAGTGTTGGGTGTAACGCAAAGTAACACGTTAGAGTACTCGGCTTACTTTTTTGATGTAACAAGTAATCTAATGCATTAGGTCCACCATTCAAGTACTTAGTTACTTAGTTACTTTTTAAAAAAATGGGACAGGAAAGCCATCGCTCTCGCGTGTGAATGAAAGATTGCTGGCTTTGCTTCAAATATAGTGTTTATGGCAGATGAGTAATTTTAACTGTTTATTGTGCAACTGGGAACCCAGTCTGTTAGTTAAGAGTGCTGCGTTCCGATCGGTAAGTAGTTTCTGAGAAATAGACTGCACAGGGAGCAGGAAGCACACTTTAAAGTACAGCAGCAATCGCACGCCACTGCTCTTTCTGTGATATCCCGGATATGAAGACCTGAATTTTAGCGACCTGAATTTTATTGCCTAAATTTTAGCGACCTAAATTTTATTACCTGAATTTTAGCGACCTAAATTTTATTACTTGAATTTTAGCGACCTGAATTTGTAAGACTGAAAAATAATGAAGATTGTATTTTTAACACTTGAAAATATTTTTAACTGCAATTTAATAACTTGAATATTTTTGCTTTGAATTTTAAATGCCTGAATTAAATTTTCATTTGAAATATGCAACTACAACTACACTGTAAATGCTCTAAGGATTTTTTTCAATTCAGATCAAATTGCAATGCAGAATTTTTTTTTTTATTGCAACAAGTTTTTTTTTCAGCTCATGTAATTCAACCCGCTATTTTGCTTTGAGGAATTTTGGCACTATTATACTCCCATAAATAGACTGTGTGAACGTTTGATGCTATGTGTGAGAGATGTAATGAGTTAGACATTGTATGTGAGTGTTAGACTACAAACCTGTATGTAAGGGTTTGACTGCTGTTTTCGTGTTTTTTTTTTTTTTTGTGCATTAGTGAAACTTAGGCATTTTCTTTCTCTTTCTTTGATCCTCTAGTGGGTCCTGCATATTTTTAAACCATCAGCTATTAATTTGGCTATCAATTCTGGTCAGCTGCATTTATCAATAAGAACCTTACCTCAGTGTGTGCATAATGAATGTTTAATGAAGGTTACTGTTTTCTAATATCACTCTCGCTCACTCACTCATCATCCATACCATTATCAACCATATTAATATGAGGGAGCTGCATTTTTTGGTCAGTGAAAACAACTTTTTGAGTAGACATTGAGCTTCATGAGTGTAAGTAAATTGCTTCATGGCATTTTAAAATATTTGACTTTTCTGTAAATGTTAATAAATAACACAATTTTATGCATAAATCTGCTCTGTTTGATCACACCATATGCACTAGCAGAAATTTGCCTAAGAAGAATTTGCATGACTGACACCACAATACAATTGATCTGCAGAGGAACTAATAGTGTGTCAAAAGAATATGATAGTACATGAGAAGAGTATAATATTATGGGCAAGAAATAAAGTAGTGTGTATGACCGTATGCGAGAGGGGTAGGATGGTATGTGAGTGCTGTATAATGGTACGTGAGGTGTCACAAACGCATCAGTGATGGGCGTGCACCCAAATCTTTTTTTGCCTCTTGCTCACTCCAACTAGCTCACTATGTAGGTGGCCTCCCCCTCCTCAGGTGTGTAAAGGAGCAGGGTCTCTAAATCTGGCACAGCTGGTGGCAAATATTCATCTTTGGACCTTGAATTTTCGTCATTGTTTAAAAGGAGGTATAGAGCTCAGCTCTGGGTCCGGAAGTCTGGCAAAAGTGTTTGTTGTTTAGAAGTTAGAGAAAGCATGCAGAATGTGCTCCAGGGACTTTAAATGCGGGCGGACTGTACACCCCTGTTTGATCACTGGGAAAAAGACAATTGCTGAAGGAGCTCACGAGTTGCCCCATCACTTTCAGCTTCGTTTGGAAGCCAGCCATCGCAAAACAATCTCTGAAAGTGAAAATTCTGCTCCCTCAATGTTAAGGCCTCCTTTCCCTGAGAGGAGATCTGCCCAGACGTCGAATTGTCACCTTGACTCATACCTATGGGCAATCCAAACAAAGGTTATGCTGGGCCAACTGCCCGAAACTACAAAACATGCCGTTGAGGAGCATGTGAGAGCCGCTGCCGCCGTAAGTCCGTCATCACTTGCCAAGCAACAAGGAGAGTGGCTTGTGAAAGGGGCCATGCCACGTGCCCCTGGGGCTCTGAAGGTGTGTGGAATTATACCTCAATGTTTAATTGCCAGCCAAGAGACAAGTGTTAAAGGACCACACGAGCTGCCACAGTACTTCCAGTTTTGTGAACAGCCAGCCACCAAGAGAGAAAAGGCCTTGATGTAAGCCCCCATGCCCTCATTCTCAGTCAAGAAAGCTGCCCAGCCATCGGATTATCTAGCTTCATTCATATGTGAGGCCATGCTGAATGGGGATGGCTGGACCAAAGAAAGGTCATGTTAAACTGATCTGTAAAATGCAATTGCAAAAAAAAAAAAAAAAAAAAGACAACTTTTTGTAAGGAAAAGTTAGTATGTATTACATATACATACATATTTATTTGAATTTCAATGGTTAAAATTACCTACAGGTGTATTACATCAGGTGCAAATGATTAGAACATCATGACAGAGCATTTTGAAGCAGACAGTTTGAAGTATGGGGTGTCAACATGGTGAGATACCAGAGACCGTGTGGATTCTTACGAGTCTGGTAAGTTATATAAAAGGATCTAATAAATGTCATCGTCCATTCCACTGTCTGGAAAATAATTTACAAGTTGAGAATATTTAGGACAACTAGCAACATATCCGGGACATGCCATCCAAGCGAATTCAGCCCGAGGACAGACTACAAGATGCAAGAAGTCTCCAAAAACCCTAAAACATCCTCACATGACCTACTGTACTGCATGCTCCTGCTACAATTCCTGTCAAATAGCATGCATGCATCTACAATCAGAAAGTGACTAAACATCTTTAATTATCAGGCAAGGTGTGCAAGGAGAAAATCTTTACTATCTATGAAAAACATGAAGGCAAGACAGAAGTTTCCTAAAGAGCATATAGGCAAAGGCCAGGACTTCTGGCATAATGTGCTTTGGACAGATGAGTCTAAAATGTAAATATTTGGACACCATAACAGGGGGCATGTTTGACCCAAACAAAATACAGCATTTCAGCAAAAGAACCTCATACCAACTGTAAAGCATGGAGGTCGAAGTGTCATGGTTTGGAGATGTTAAGTTGGCTAGGTCCTGATGCGAAACATCATAGAATTATGGTTAAAATTACTAAGTGATTAATTATTAAGAAACTCTATGAATTCTACATTGGATCAAACAATGCTTAAAGAACCATCTGTCAAACGGATTTAAGCTGAAGTGGAACTTGACCTTTCAACATGACAATGACCCAAAACATACAAAAAAAAAAAAATGGAGAGTTTCGGCCAAGTCAAAGCCAAGATCTGAATCCTATTGAGATTCTGTGGGGTGATTTGAAACGGAATGCATGCAAGAAAAACCTATCGAACAACACACAGCTGAAAGAATTCTGCATTAAGGAGTGAAGGAAACATTCTTCCAGTTGATGTTAGAGACTAGTAGATGGCTACAAGAAATGTCCCATTGAGGTTATTTCAGCCACCAGGGGGAAAGTCTAGCTAATTGGGTATAGGGTGCCCATAACTTTTTCCTTACTTGAAATATGCATTTTTGATTATTTCTTTTGGAAAACAAAGTGATTCTGTGAATTTGACATTTCCTAATTTGCTAAGAAATTTATATTTAATAGGGTGTCCTAATTTTTTACATGGCTGTATATGTAAGTTTATACTGCACAAAGCATCTGCGTAAGTGTTGCATATTTCCATTACTGCGTGCTAAGAAGTGGCTGATCATCTGTTCCTTATAGCATCCATACGGCTGGGTGGAGATTGAGGGCGCATGATATGGCATTTATAGTACCTCATTGAGTAAGTAATGAGGGTAAGTCTGTGTGGTAAGACTCGCGGCTTGTGTATTTACATCAACACAGAATGGTGTAAGAACTCTGTGCTAGTTTCTAGGTTTTGCTCATCGTTGCTGGAGATTGTGACTCTTAGATGTAGACCCTTTTATTTACCATGGAAATTCACCACTGTTTTCATTGTCGGAGTGTACATTCCACCTAGCGCAAATGCTAAGGAAGTGCTCTGGGAACTGTATGCGAGGATCAGTAATCTGCAGAACACACACCCCGATGGACTGTTTATTGTTGCTGGAGATTTTAAGCATGCAAATCTCAAGTCAGTGCTTCCTTAATTCCATCAGTATGTGGACTTTGCAACAAGATGGGAAAACACGCTGGATCTTGTTTACACAAACATCACCGGCGCATATCGGGCATAGCCCCTTCCCCACCTCGGCTACTAAGACCACATCGCTGTTATGCTAATTCCATCATACAGACCACTCGTCAGGCGTTCAAAACCGGTTCTGAACCAGGTGAAAACCTGGCCAGCAGGAGCCAACTCTGTTCTTTAGGACTGTTTTGAGAACCCTGACTAGAACATGTTTAGGGAGGCTGCGTCTTACGGCGACTTCACCGACTTGGAGGCGTACACGTCATCAGTGACCAGCTACATCAACAAGTGCACCGATGATGTCACTGTCTCCAAGAGGATCATCTCACGACGCAACCAGAAACCGTGGATTACTGTGGAGGTGCGTGCACTTCTGAGGACCCGTGACTCTGCCTTCAGAGTGGGGAACAAGGCGGCATTAAGAACAGCAAGGGCCAAACTGTCCCGGGTCAGCAGAGAGCGTGCATATGCACAGAAAATCCACAACCACTTTAGAGACAACGGTGAAACACGGCGCATATGATAGGGCATACAAGCCATCACCAACTACAGGACATCATCACCTGCCTGTGGCACACACACACACACACACACACACACACACACACACACACACACACACACACACACATGTTTTATCAATATAAAAGACTTCTATGTACAAGAACCAGCAAAATACTGAGAACTTTGAGTCACATAAACCAAAGAACCCAATCTGAGAATCCCGTGGTAAAAGCAAAGAAAAAACTAGCGCAATAGGCTGCAGATACGGAAGCCATATAAATATAATCCATAGACAAATGTTCCTCGTTCACTCACAGACCATTAAACCTGATAGTACCGTGAAATATATTAATGACAGTTATAAAAGCAGAGTATGGAAATACTGTATTGTTGTCATATACAGTATGGCAAACTCATGAGAGAAAAGGAAAATCTATGCAAAAGCACTATTCGGACCGGACTAGTTTTAATGGGGGACGTTTGTGTTTGAATTTTTTTCAGCTGACATCTGTCATTTCATGTATGCGTTTGGACGGGACTAACATCTCCGTATTTATTACAAAGACCATTGAGAATACATTAAGTATAAATTAAGCGAAAATTAAATTAAACAGAATTATTGCCACTGTGAAAATGAGTAAAAAGATTAATGAAAGATTAACGCAAGAACTAACTTGTAGGAAGCCCTATCATATTCTTTCATTCTGTTCTTCCTCCCCCTCACACATTCACCTTTTCTTTTGTCCATCTGTGTACACTCTGCTTGCTGTTACTTGTCTGTGACTGGAATCTTACACATTACAAACAGGAGACAGAGTCATTTACTCAGAGGAAGACATTGAGGTCTGTTCGACACTTTATATTGGTTTATTGCACTCCCACTGTGGTGACATTATAAGGTCATGATTTTCCACTTATACAGAATGAACAGATTTTTTTCCCTCACTTAGTGCTGACTGCTTGTCTGTGCACAATGACACATTCACAGAAACACCCATACTGATTTTTTTTTCTTTGTTGCTAAAAACTGAATGACCTCAACAGATCAGGGCAGTTTCCTGAAAAGTCAGATATAGGAAGCTCTTTTTTATTCCATTCCCATGTTTACTGGTATCTCCCTCATCACAGACAAAAAAGAAATTGTGAGAGTGGGATAATTTTCACTGAAAATTATTTCCTTGTGTTATTATGTGTTATTTTGTTATAGACTTTTATCTCGTTGACATTTGAAAAAATAAATGTGAAAGCAATGAGACAGTGGGTCAGTTTCTACACTGTACTATTGACAAGCCAAAAATACAGTCTTATTTTCTCATTGTCTCCTTTTTGAATACACTGAAATCTGTGACATTGTGGTACGAACACAAACGTCGCCTTTGTAGATTTAAAGTAAAAGGAAGCAGCACATACGCATGCTTTCCAGCTTTATTCACGTTTGATACACAGTTATGCTAACAGAGTTGATGAATAGCTCTCTGCAGGTGGGTATTGTGGTTGTGTGAGTGTGTGTGTGTGTGGAGGAGTGGGGGGTGTTGTGGAAGCTTTTGTGGGATATTTGTCTGGTCCACATGAGGAAAACAACTTTCTCTAACACTTGAACAACTTTGCGGCATTGTTTTGGTTTTGGTTGTGTCTCTGCCGTTGCCATGTCTGTTTGGGGCTGTGTGTCTGGTAATGAATGATCTCATTTGCTGTGTCATAAAGCCAAGTGTCATAATGGATTTGATTATAACACCAGCTGGGTGAAGCACTTTGTTTGTTTAATTATATGTCAGTCAGGCATAACAAAAAACCATCATCAGGAGCCAGAGCTTTCTGATGCATCTCTCTGTCACTTATGTGTCTCCACTTTGCCACACACACACACACACACACACACACACACACACACACACACACACACACACACACACACACACACAAATATTAAATCTGATGTTACTGTCCTGTCAAAAACATCATATCAGAAGATATACTCCTAGAAAATAAATATGTACATGGAATTCTGTCTAATAATTTTACCGGTTTCACCCCTGACCCGACTCAGCTGAAGGGCGAGTTATATCACACAGCCTTGAAAAAAGCACTCAGGGCTTTGGCTTCACCATCATTGGAGGAGACCGACCTGATGAGTTCCTGCAGGTGAAGAATGTCCTGGCAGATGGACCAGCTGCACAGGATAACAAGATGGCCTCTTGTGAGGGAGAGCACATAACAGATGGATGAAGCAAAGATAACCTGAATGCCACTGACGCTTTATCTCTGTGCTTGTCTCTTAAAGGAAAATCTCATTGTGTTAAACATTATCTTTATCTGTCAAACATGTTGCTTTTGGGCAAATACCAAGAACAGGAATTTCCCTATACTGAGGAAAAAAATAAAGGGAAAAAAACTGTTTATTCCAAAAACAATGGAACTTCACAATGTGGAAGCAATACTGTTCAAAGCAATTTCAGTTGTTTGGATTTTGTTTCTATACACAATTGGATCTACAAAAGTACACTGATAATATAGTGTCAATGCTGTAGAATTCAGAAATACCATGCTACCTAACTATGTGTTTCACATAAACATTTACTGCTGGAACTAAATGGGCCAGACATGTTAGAGCATAAGAGTTTTCCTGTGAAGCCCATGAAAAACATGGTCTGTCATGGGTGGAGTGGAAGGAATTGTCATATCCTTCACAGTCCCTGACCTCCACCCAGCTGAACACTGTGCCAGGCTTGAACATCTGTGCCTGACCTTACTAATGTGCTTGTGGCTGAATCAGATAATTCTACAGCCACACCCAAAATCTAGCAAAAGAATCCCTAAAAACTTACCAGATGAGTGGAGGTTTTTACTGTAAAGAAGCTGGGACCACCTTTGGAATGTTCAACAAGCACATACTGTATGGGTATGAAGGTCAGGTATTTTGCATACTGTTGGACATATGGTGTCTATTAACAATACAGAGATAACAAATAAATTTCTTTTAGAGGTGTCATTCAACCTTTCTTTTGTCAGGTGATGTAAATATGGTGATCAATAGCACACTGGTGCTGGGTAGGACCCACAGTGACGTGGTGCAAATGTTTCAGTGCATACCCATCAGCCAATATGTGGATATAGTCCTGTGCCGAGGATACTCCCTGCCCCCAGATGTGCAGGAGAAAAATACATTTACCATTCAGTCAGATTTCAATCAGATCCATAAGTATTTGGACAGTGACATTTCTTTCCCTCTACACACCACCACTACTGACTTAAAAATCACCAACCAAGAAGTGATTGAAATGTAAACTTTCAGCTATCAGGCTTAATAAAAATATTGCATTAACCATTTAGGAATTATCTTCATTGTTCTAGCCTCAAAGGGAATTGGACAAACTACCAGTTATAAATATTAGGATTACTTTTAACACTTGGTTGCAAAAAAACTTCTGTCTGGAACAAATCAACATCACCAAATTCTGAGGAGTCTTTAGCTTTTGTCTTTAGTAAGTGAAAAGCATGCTTAATTGAGATCAGATGTCTAACTTGACCTGTAACATGAAGGCCTCTCTTGATGGACAATAATATGCCTTCGACAATGATATGCCACCCTTTTCTGGGATGGAGGGGCTTTTCTTCATCAAGGTTATTATTATGCCACCATTCGCATTAGTTAACTACTGTGGCCCTCAAGGGTTCTGCTGTCTTTCATAGGTTTGTTTTGGGTTTTCTTTTTTTAGCTTAATGACAATTTTAGTCACTTGCACCAGCATCTCTCTGCACTGCATATTAAAAGTTCCCCTAAACAGCTACCAAATGCAAATTCAACACTTGGAATCAAACTTCTTTTTAGTACTTGACATGAAATAACAAACAGGCCACTTTTTGCCTTCAGCTTTGTCTTCAGTAAATGAAAAGCATTCTTATTCTCAGGACTGACTTGGTCTGTAACATTCATGAAGAGATCTCTTGATTGTAGAACGACAATGATATGCCACCCTCCTCCAGAGTGTTCTTGACTTGCCTAGATATTGTAAAGTGGCTTTTCTTTACTAAGGGAATTATTCTGCCTTCATTTGCATTAGTTAACTACTGTGGCATTCTACAGCTATTGGTGTTGCTGAGCTCACCAGTGCATTCCTTCTTTTTAAGAATGCACCACATTGTTTAGGCCACCAACAGCTATGAAACTGGTTATTAGAAACTGCTTATTAACTGTTATTAGTCTTTATGTAATGTACTGGGACAAAATTTCGGTATTTGCCATTTCACACGGCTCACACTATTGAAACTGGTTCATAGATGGTAATGATCATCTTAGACGATACGGTGGCTTAGTGGTTAGCACTGTCGCCTTGCACCTAGTTCCCGGGTTCGATTCCTGTGTTGGGTCAATGTTCACAGAGTTTCTATGTTCTCCCTGTGCTTGGTGGGTTTCCTATAGGTACTCTGGTTTCCACCCACTGTCCAGAGGCATGCAGATTAGGCTAACTGGCCTTTCCAAATTTTCCAAAAAATTGCCCATAGAGTGTGAATGTGTATGTGAATATTGACCGGAAGTTCTACCACGGTTGTAAAATGGGAATAAAAACAATGGTCAAACATTCTTCTCTTACTTTATGCTTCACACCTTGTTCACTGTTTCAATTTCGCCACCATGTTCTTTTCTTTTCTCCCCTTAGGTCACACTTCACCAGTAAAAAGTTTTGTATGTGAGTATGCTGATTCATTTTTCCCCCACATTTGAAACCACAAGTCAGTTGTCAGTATAGTGAGGTAGAAATATGTTAACTTGCTTTAAAAGCATGCACTTTCTACCCTGCGCTACAGAAACAAGAAATAAGTGCCAACCTAGAGACTCTGGACCAGTGCCATGATGCCACAAGCGCTCACTTATTACTCAAGCACATTACCAAGTAGCTCGCCGAGACGAGACGTCGCCCTCCGCCAGAGCAAGCCCAAAGGCACTGTACAGGAGACTCTACAGAGAAGTATGCAAGTGAAGAGGTACTTAAAAATACTGTACTTATCTACAGACTTTATCTGGAAAAAGTTTTTGATACTTTGAACCTAAGTCACTGGGTGCTTTGGATTTTGCTGTAATACACAATACATTTTTCCTATAATTCCTTGGAATTGCCCAGTACAGGAAATAATTTCAAAAGAATAATACACACTGCTGTTAAGATAATAAGCTGTAGCTTTTATCTTCCAATTACATAGCATAAGACTACTCTGATCTGGCTGATGAAACATAAATTTTCACCTAGTTAACCCTGGAAATGAATGTAAACCACACCCAAAGATCCAAAGCAACAACTTCAACTACTGTAATTAGTGAGGTTTAAGAGTCTTAATTAGACCATTAAGCTTTATTATTTAAAAAAAAATCAAGTTAGAAATGCAAACTAAGGCATCTGTGCTTCTAAATGTGTGTTCTTCACAGATATGCCTGTAGATGATGGGGCATGGGGCATAGCCCTGGCGCTAATGAACGGTTCCCCAAAAACTTAATAACTCCAAGCAAGTGGTTTTCATGAATGATTGTCTGTACGGTTTCCATGGACAGATTTGTCTCTTCTGCAACATTGACCACTGGCTGAACGTTTACAGGAGCAATTTCAGTAAGCCTCGGGATCGTCATTCATTAGTGTAAAGCCTTCTTTAATACATTTGCAGCTTTTGAATGTATTATGTCCTCATTTACAAAAATTTCATCAACTCCTGATTTGTCAACACATGGACACACACACACACACACACCAGCTTGCTGACTAGGCCAGAGAGAGAAGAGGCAGAGGAAGGACAACGACCTTTCACACACACACACACACACACACACACACACACACACACGCACGCACACGCACACGCACACACACACACACACACACACACACACAAATGCTTTACGTACTGTACACACACACATGGCCACAATGTTATAGTAAACAGTATATGTGCGCACGGCTGTTGACTATACGAGTGACGCTCGTGAACTGAGACCGAGCATGACGGGAGATGATGACCCACAATACAGTACAGCTCATATTTCAAGTTCTCTCTCGTTTACTGAGTTAAAATTCATTTAAAATTTTTGCTCTTCTTGCAGACCAAGGAACTCTCAATCCAAGGTATATCTGTTACCTCTAGTTTACACATTTGACTTCTAAGGCAAAAGCATTGCTCAGTTCTGTAGCACTAATTGTAGATTGTTACATGAAATACAAAATTGAAGCTACAGGATTATCCACCTGCAAATATTTAGCCAACTTTGCCATAAATAGGTAGGGGTCAATCCTGGAATGATTTCTATATGAATTATACTGTTTGTTTAAATTGATCAGAATGATGGTAACAAGCTTTGTAAATAATTCTCCATCCAGGTTGGAGAACAAATAGTAGAAATAAATGGTGAGCCCACACAGGTATCAGTCACTCCAGGGCCATTGAGCTCATCCAGGCTGGAGGAAACATTGACTTGTGACTGACACCGGTGAGCATCTTTCTCATCTCCCCCCCCCCCCCCCTCTCTCTCTCTCCCACGCGTACATGCACACACAGTACATACTGTATACTAGTAGATGTGATATATGGCCTTTTGTTCCCATATATACCTATTGCTCTTTCCCTCTTTTTTCTTTCTTGCTTCCTTCCTTTTCTCCTTCCCCTCTCGCTCTTTCTAGGTAATGTAAATTCCTCTGCTGTATGCTACTACCCCCAGGAGCACCATCACTAATAGTTTCTTTTCCTCTGGTTATCCTTTCTCATTTTGGTAAATCTGTTTCCTTCATCCGCTTCTGTCTTCCCTCACATCTGCTCACAGAGTTGTAAAGAGTTATTTCCCCCAAATGTCTGTATTTGTTCTGTATTTTCGGAGAAGAACATTTAGCAATGGTGCAATTGGCAAATAACAGATCCATTAATATTAGCATTGTACAGACTTACAAATGTTAATCTTTTAAAGGGTTAATCATGTGCACAAACAGTTTATAATTGTGCTATAGTCACACTATAGACATGTTTTATTTGTTTGTTTTACCTTAATTTTAATATTCATCCTCAGTAAACTACTGTGCACCCACTGCAAACTATGTGATCCTTGTTGCTTTAAACTTGTTTAAATAATTTAAACTTACTTAAATTATTGTTGGGTTTCTGTGCGTGGGGTTTGCATGTTCTCCCCATCATTGGTGGGTTTCCTCCAGGTGCTCTGGTTTCCTCAAAGACATGCAGAGTAGGCTAACTGGCATTCCTAAATTGTCCATAGTGTACGTTTGTGTTAGGAACCTCCACTAGAGGTCACTGTTCATGTCTGTCTGTCTGTAGTTTTTGTTGGTCGACTCAGTTTCCCAGAAGGCACCTCAGTCAGGTGATTAGTGCTCACCTGAACTGAGGTGGCTCATTAAAGTTTCTATAAATAGCAGTTTGTTCTGGGAAACTGGGTCGAGCATTGTTGTTTGTTTGTTTATTTGTATACAGTCATGTGGGCATTCCTTTTTGTTTCTTTAAGTTTGTTTTGTAACCTTTGTTTTCAGAGGGCTCTAGTTTTGTTTTCTGTATGTTCCTTATTCTGATGGATTCATGGAGCTGCCTTGTTCAGTGTTTAGTTAGGCTGTGTCTCCTCCTGTGTAAGTACTGTTCTGTGTCTTCCCTTGTATGTGTAGCCACATGAGGGCTTAGCCGTTAGCAGGGTTAGCCGCTAGTAGGCCTTGACAGCTAGTAGGGTTAGCCCCTAGTAGGGTTAGCCTCCAGTGGGCTAGCCTCTAGTGGGATTGACTGCTAGAGGTTCTGGTCACTAGTAGGTTAGCCGCTAGCTTGGAATAGCCTCATGTGTGCCTTTCTTTGTGTTCTGTTTTCTCTTTAGGTCTGTACTAACTCCATTAGATACTAACCCGGTTAGGTCAGCATCCTGTGTCTCCATATTCCGTGTAGCTCCTGGTTCCTCTGTGTTAGCGCGCCGTTCCTCTGTGTTAGCGCGCCGTTCCTCTGTGTTAGCGCGCCGTTCCTCTGTGTTAGCGCGCCGTTCCTCTGTGTTAGCGCGCCGTTCCTCTGTGTTAGCGCGCCGTTCCTCGTGTCTTTCCTGAGCCCTAGTTTTAGTTTACGTTTGTTGTTTTGGTTCCTTTGTTTGGTTATGTTTGAGTTTTGTAAATAAAGACTGTTTGTTTGCACATCCCTCTGCCTTCATGCCTACCCTCATGCCCACGGCAACAACATCAGCTGGTCTAGCCACTACAACCAGCTAGACCCCTGACAGTTTGTGTGGGTGCGCCCTGTGACTCGGTACAGGGTGTACCTTGCCTTATGCCTCAAGTTCTCTTGGATAGGATCCAGGCCCCCGCGACCCTGTACAGGATAAACGTTATAGACGATGGATGAATGATTTATTGTTGACTAGGATCACAAAGTACTGTTGCTCATACTTTTATCTATTGTAACATAATTAGTAAGTAGATTGTAAGCATATGTGTGTTCCTTATTCGAGAGTTTAAATAAAAGACTGACAGCTGTAAGTCTAGAGAATTCGATGTTAACTCTAGAAGTAATGGTCCATCCAAAACCAAAAATAAATCCTATACAGTAACTCCTGTAGATCCACAAAGAATCTACCACACAGCTTACAAGATTCCATGAAACGCAAGAAGTCCAACAAACAGCACGAGCAGCGCAAAAAGTCTATCAAAGGGTCAGTTATGGCCAATGGAAAAGAAAATTCCACAGACAGATCATTTTATAGAAAGCTAAAGAAAGATAATAGTGAGAGGGTCGGAAGGGATCGTTCACGAGGAAGGCAGAGAACCAAGAAGAAAGAGCGCAGGAACAGTAAGAATGCTGAAACAAATGGACGAGAAGAAGTAATAGAGTGGTTCAAAGAGAAAAACACATGGTAAAGAAAGGGATATAGAGGTATATGATATAGTAATAGAAAAAGAGGACCAGAATGAATGTAAGAAAGAGCTCACCGTTACAGATGAACTGGATCAACATGATCTTTGGACAGTACAGAGCTTTGCACGCATTATAACTCATGCAATGGTCATGCGTGATTTGTACGGGTAATGGACGGACGCGTTTCACATTGTCAAAGGAACCAGCCTCTTTGCTTTTGTCAGTTACTGTTCTGCCATTTTCAAAACCATGTTTACAAAGCTGCTGTACTCTGCCCCTCCCTTCAAGCAGACGCTTATCTGAAAGAGTGTACTGTGAGTTTCATCATGCTCTCACCACATTCCAATTTAATGCACAGGATGGGTAAAAGCAGTAAAAATAAGAGTTGCTGCTATTCTGCTCTTATCCCCTCCATGCTGTGGGTCAGTGTTCACCGAGGAGAGGCCTAGAATAGAGCACATCTTCAGTACAAAACATCTGCTACGACTTTGTGGTCAAGTCAACAGGACCTCAGTTCTGGCCTATTGTTTCCACTTTGACAGCTTTGAAAAATATGGATTCTCTGCTGTCCATCACAATGCAGTTCATTCATATGCAATGAAGGGTACCATACTTCCTTGCCGGTCACCAAAATAACACGACTTGTATGCTTTGGGTTTTATTATATGTCCTCAAGTTATGCTTTTCAAATATGAGTTTCAACCACACTTTTAATGGAGAACTTTTCATAGGGGTTTGAGGCTGAATTCTCCGCATCAACTAGCTTTAAGAACTTTTGTAGACTGTTCTCTGACATTGACATGCCTAATTTTTTGGTCTTCAAATCATATTATTATTATTGCAAAAGAACTTCATTCATGAGAAAAAAATGTTGTGTAGCATTATTAAGGGCTGAATTATGATGGTAGACTGATTGACTCATAAGGGGACATGATTCATCAAAACCAAAGGAAAGGTGAACGTGTGTGTGTGTGTGTGATAGCTTTGATGTATTGAAGCCATTCAATAGCACCATAAGCTTTTCAGGCTGCTCTGATCTAGAACAACTGATGACTCATTGGGCACATCTATAAAACACACAGTTCCTTTATTATTTTCAGTGATGATCAAATGATCAATAGTTGTGGTTAGATACAAATAGGATTGCCCCCGTTTGGTACGTCAGTAACATCTGGCTCAATTCAGGTTGAATGAAAGCAGACACTTAAAATAAAGACCCTAATGTTTTCAGTAAAACGCTATTACCACGCTCTTTTAGTAATGTTATGGAATGAAATAAGGTTCTATTACGGCATTCTATCACTGTAATCACTATCTACTTCAAGATGTAAATGTTTCATGAGCATCTTCATAAACATGATGTGTGCATTCTCTTTCTTATTAATTTATTTATGACATTAGTAAACCGATGTCACTATTTTTGTATTTAAATAATAATAATGTATATAAAACTAAAGTGGATACAAACGAAAAAAAAAAAAGGATTCCTGTTCAGGTAATCCATTGTAAAATAAAGAAAGTAAAGCCATTTATCCTCTATGAATTATTCTTTTAATTAAATTGTGTCAACTTGCTGAATGTAGGATATCATCTAATACCGCCTAATATTGAGTAGGTTCCACCTTTGGCCACCAAAACATTTATGTTATGACACCTTTTAGGGCGGAGCTAATTAGGACAGAGCCTTATTATGGTACAGGTATGTGCCGGATAATTTAAATTTATGAATTATTGAACTGCATCCATGTCCGTTGTCCCATAAGCTTATAATATAGTTCAGAAATCCCAATGGAAAACAGAATGGCGAAAGTGCTTGCATGTCTCGAGTGTGGTAATATTTCTTTGCTTAATTTTCATTAAAAATATTAGAGTAACTGCATTAGAGTTCACAAACGCAGCAAAACCATTGCTATTGATGGCAATGGCAAGTACAAAAGTTTCGAGAAGTATCAGTTTGGGAGTAAAAATTTATTTTACAATAGTAGAGCAACCTTTTGTTGGTTTCAACATTCCCCAAAACAACCGATATTGTACCTAACCAGAAGTTTTGCTTTACTGATGACCTGACAGAAAGCAGTGATGTCAATGGCTTTTCAGGACACATCATGTTTTGTTATGAATTGTGACCACTCTGTGTCATGGTTTACGTAAAACGTGGAAGTTCAAGGCTTCTAAAACAAAGATATGTAATTTTGACAACCTTGAGTGTCAGAAGAAAATGAATGACACAGAATAAGTAAAAGTCAGAAAATAGTGTGTATTATGTTTTGCTGTGACTGCAATTCATATGAACTCATCGTTGTCCCACTCATTGCTCTCTGCGAAGTTATGTATGAAGCAAACTCTGTATTTGAACATCAGTTTGTCTTACATGTTGGATCTGTGTCTGTTTGTGCTGCGTTGCCAATTATGATAGTAATCCTGCAGGATGAAGGGCTCCCTGCTTTAAAATTTGTTCTAGTTCTAGTAGTTTCCAAACAAAAAAAAAAGACCCAAAACCATCAACAAACTGCTAAAATTAACCAAATGGAGAAATCTTCCCAGGAGTGGCCGGCCTAACAAAATTACTCCCAGAGTCTAACGACGACTCATTCAGGAACTCATAAAAAACCCAGAACAACATATAAAGTACTCCAGTCCAGTCAGACACATTTAAGGTCAGTGTTTATGATTCAACAATAAGAAAAAGACTGGGTAAAAATGGCATTCATTGGAGAGTTCCAAGGAGGAAGCCACTGCTGAACAAAAAGAAAAAAATTGCAACATCAAAAACAATAAACATTAAAAATCAGAATACACTGAGTGAAGACGATAAAACTTGATAAAATACATTAAAAAAACACACACACACACACACACACACACACACACACACACACACACACACACAAAAAAATAAATAAAAACCATCAGACATCTAAAGTGCAGGGTCATGAGTTGCCCCAAATGCAAGGAGGTAAACATGCAGCAAAGGAAAACAATTTAGTTTTCAGTTTGGATTTTAAACTGCCGAGAGTTGGCATGCATTTAAGGTCCTCAGGAATTTGGTTTAATCTTCGAACAGCATAGAAGCTAAAAGCAGCTTTACCCTGTTTGGCTCTAACCCAGGACTCTGCCAACTGACTACTTCTTTAAGCCAGGCTGGGTATATATTCTAAAAGGAGATCAGAAAAGTATTTAGTCCCATACCACTGTGTTATTTATAAAACAATTAGTAGCACTTAAAATTAGATTCTATACGTGTGTGATAGCCAGTTTTTACACTGCAAGCATATGAGGGATGTGTTGAGCTCTGCTGGTTTTTGGTAAAACTCTGGCAGCAGTGTTGTGAATGAACTGAAAATTACACAAAATACCATTACAATAGTTTTACCCTTCTGTAGATAAGGTCATGAATCTAGTCTGGCCCAGCTGTCCACTGATTAAAAAGAGAACGTTATTTCCTTGCTCCATAGTCCAGTTTTGATGCTCGTGTGCCAAATATATGCACCTTTAAGTTGTGGTCAGTAGTGACACATCTGAAGATGGTCACCTCTGACTAGTGTGCAGCTATGTAGCATTGTGTGTTCTGACACCTTTCTATCAGAGCCAACATCAACTATTTCAGCAATTTATGCTGCAATAGCTCTTTTGTGGGATGAGACAAGACAGGCTAGTCTTCTCAACCTATGCACATAATTGACCTCATAAATGAGTCACTGGTGCTGGATTCTTTAGATTATTTTGGTAGGTACTGACCAAGTCATCTAACCATCAGAATTTATAGCTTATCAGAGTAGTTTTTCTGTTCCTCTTATCCCAATTTGTCAGCTTTATAGATTTTTCTGAAATGTTATTTACCTCACTTGTCAGTGGTTTTAATGTAATGGCTGATTGTTGTATGAAGTAGAAGGATATAAAATAACAAAACAAATGTTTAATTTCCAAAGCTTGAGTGCCTGGATACTTCTGGTATTTCTCCTCACTGCAGGCCAGGCTGTTTGAGGTGAAGTATTACAAAGAATGCAGTGGGCTTAATTTCTCCAGTAAGCTGCTCCAGTGTTAACAGTAATGCCTGTTTTAGGTAGGAGATAGCGCAAGTGAATACTTTCCAAATGCTTTAGGGCTAGACAAATCTCCCATGGCAACAGTAAGTACACAGTAGGAAGGCATTTTGGCCCTTTTTTCAACAAGCCCTAAACTTTTAGTTGGGAGTTTGTGGACTTTTTTAAACTATGGAGGCAATTAATAGAAAATAAGTATTACATTACAACTGCATCTTAGAATAAAAGTTAATAAAGTTAATATTGGATCATTAACAAAAATGCACTATGGTCTAAAAAGTCACTGTGGTACTTTTTTACTCTGAAAAACCTCCAGGACTAAAAGTTTTTAGTATTGTAATTACTTTTGGTTGTATGCAATAAATAATATTAATAATAATAATAATAATAATAATAATAATAATAATAATAAAATCTAAACAAAAACTAGACATACAGTAATAAGATGACTAAGTATAGCTAGACTCATCCCCACATAAACCTTGAACAAAAACAGAATGCACTATAATGGGCTTAGATCTTTAACAAAATTGTCCTCTAGCTAATGTGTAATGCCAAAGTAGGCATTGAATTACTTGGTTTTATGTACCATGTTATTTTACGTCATGGAGGGGATTTTTTAAACAGCCAAATAGTGATTTGAATTTTGGAACAAGGGAATTCTGGTCTCAACAATAATACATTACACAGACTTACAGTACACACAACCAAATACTGTGATGCAAATGGGTATCTGTGACGCTTTAAACAGCTTAGATTAATTTCAAGAACTGGCCCCCAGGGGTCACTAGTGAGTACCTCCAAAACTGCCGCCACATATTGAACGTACGCTTAAACGCGTTCGTAAAAAGGAAAAAAATAAAACAACCTTTGATCAGTAAAGCTTACATTTTTTAAATCTATATGAGCACGTTTTATTAAAAATTATATATGAATTTAGAATGAGCTTGCAAACAGCTCAATATACTTGTATTCCAAAGGGGAAGTGAGCTAAGATCTATCTCCCCCTCTCAGAGAAGTCAGAATAGGGTGGGGTTTCTGATAAGGCTAAACAACATATGGCCAAACACTTACTGTGGTCATAAGTGTAAAGAAGTGTAAAAGCTGCCTGTCTCACTGACATCAGTACCCTGGAATTCAGCAAGTGATTACATTAAGGTGTAAAGTGAAATGGGAGGGGAAAAAATACACCAAAATAACACCACAATCTAATTGTATTGCATTGTATTGTATTGTATTGTATATGACAAGAACGTGTTAGGAGTGTGTCTCGAGGAACTCTCTCATATTCAGAGGGTGTGCTCATACACTTGTGATCTGTTACTATAGTGACTACAAACCACATAATCTAAAACATGCAGCACCTCCCAACTATTAGTAAGCTGAGATACATTAACATTTCAAAGTGTAATATATGGAACCCATTTCGCTCATTTCCAACTGAGAAAAATAGCACCTCAGAGGAAATATCTTACACACATAGATCTATTTACATAGATGGGCCAATTTTTTTTTTTTTTGCATTTTTTTTTACATTGGCAAGTTTGATATCTGACATTTGACATAAAAAATTAAGTTAAAAAAAGTTTTTGAACATTTAAGCGAGTGATAAAGTTCCTATGCATTTATTGCATATTTAACCTTGAGCATGAGGGTGTTAATGCCCAAACTGACAATACTGCATGTAAAAGTACTAAGATACACTCTGGCAGATGTGTCTTAAAAACTAAACCAAAGGAATGTATTTTAAAATAAAATACTTTTTTTGGGGGCTATTTTTACAGTAACAAAGATAGAAAACCATCATAAAAGTTCTTTAATAGAGGAAGTGAAAAAGAAATCGTATTCACTTTCATCTTATAGAGCAGTAGAGTGTAGTAGGAAAAAATGGTCACACTCAGTGAAACCCCTGCCAGACAAGGAACACCCTGATAATGACTCACTCCACTGTAACTCAGCGGTCAGACTCAGCTGGAAGATTTCCTAAGAGTTCCCTTTAATTATATCTAACATCTGCTAGGAAAGCCTTGTTTTGATGAAAATATAAACCCTGGTACAGTATGTTTTAAAAATAAGTGGTGATGGGTACGTACCACTCCATTACTGATTATCAGTAAATATTTTGATATTTTTGTCCCCACCCTGGAGAAATATCCATAATTTTTTGTGGAAGTTTCTTAAGGGATCGAATTGCCAACTTGGCGCCTGATTGCCATCCACACACTACTGGCAATTTAGAACGTCAATTAACCTAACCTGTCTAACTTTATACACAAGCTATGTGCTGATAACACCATTTCATTACTGTATTACATTAATGTGAGAAATAATTAGGAAATTTATTCTAAGATATTGTCAACAATACCATGTTCAAACCATGTTTAAAAACAGCATTAAAGAAATCTGGATGTAGATTAAAATTTTTAAAGAGCAAGACAATCATCAAAGTGGCATAAATAAATAATTAAATTATAATGATAATAATGGCAGTATGGTGGCTTAGTGGGTAGCACTGTTGCCTTGCACCTCCAGGTTCCTGGTTCAATTCCCATCTCGGGTCTGTGTGCATGCAGTTTGCAGGTTCTCCCTGTGATTGGTGGGTTTCCTCTGTGTTCCAATTTCCTCCCACAGTCCCACAGGCTAATTTGTGTTCCCAAATTGCTTATGTTGTGTGGATAAGCGTGTGGATGTGTGGACCCATGGATTGGCACCCCAACGGGATTATACCCCGCCTCGTGCCCTGGGTCGCCTGGCATAGGCTCTAGGCCCCCTGCGACCCTGTAAAAAGGATAAAGCGGTATATATGATGAGTGAGTGAGTAATAATAATGGTAATAATAATAATAATAATAATAATAATAATGAAAAAACTTCATGAGAGGTTCATGAGAAAGAAACTGTTTTTAAAGATGACCCGCCCTCTTTGGGTGCCACCAGAAGGTGGGATTATAATCCAGTCTGACTCACTCACTAATTTTCTATATACTGCTTTATCATGTATACAGGGTCATGGGGGGCCCGGAGCCTATCCCAGAAGAGTTACAGGGTGCCAATTCATGGCATGGCACACATACACTCTCTCCTACTGGCAATTTGGGAATGCCAGTTACCTTGTGATTGGACTGTTGTAGAAAACTGGAGAACCCAAAGCAAACCCAACAAGCACAAGGAGAACATGCAAACTCCATGCACACAGGCCAGATGCAGAAATCGAACCCTGAAAGGCGCAAGGCAACAGTGCTAACCACTAAGCCACTGTGTTGCCTGCAATACATTCCACAGTACAATACAGTCTTAGAATAAACACCAAAGTCTTCATGTGAACAAGTCTATAGTGTGAGATTATTCACCCATTTTGCATGTTTTTAGTGTGGGAGTCTCTGTTAGAACTGATAGTATGAATAGGTTTTTGTGTGTTAGAATCTTGGATTAGTTCCAGAAATTTCTTTGTGTGAGAGAGGTACTGTAGCACTGGATTTCTGTTTTTTTTATTTAGCTAAGGGGTTTGGCTTTATCATCTAACTGTAAGAAAAAATCCTGTACTGTAGATGCTAATCACTATGCCACCATGCGGCCAGTATTATCTTTTTATATATTTATTATTATTATATATTTTTTGGCACTGTGATGACTGTAAGCGGTATAGACGATGAGTGAGTGAGTGAGTAAGTGTGATGAATGTCTTGCTCTTTAATGGTCTAAATCTACGTAATGCTGTTTTAAAAAGCTCTCTAAAGGAAGTTGAATTAAACATATAATTGTTGACAATATCTAAGAATAAATTTCCTAATTACTCCCTAAATTACTTGTCGTACTTACTGGGTTGAAATGACGTTATCAGCACTAGCTTGTGTACTATGTCGTAGGGCGTGACTCCAGCTCCAGTGCGAGCCCCACCCATCCAGATGAGCGCGCGCGCGTGCGTATGTGTGTGTGTGTGTGTGTGCTTGGTACGAAGCTCAGTCTGTTTCATATGAGCCGCGCGCGTCGGTGTGTTTAAGCGAAATCGCGGCGACATCAAACGACTGGATTACAACGGAGACTCCATACACATTCCATGAACAGGATTATATTTAATTTATTTTACCACGTAGTTTCTTTTTTTGTATCGGACTGTAAGTAAGCGCACAGAAGAACCCTATATATCACTATTTATTTAAGTTTATCTCGAGAAATGATGAGAATGAAGAAGGTCTTGTGGACATGGCTGTTGTTCCTGGTGGCTTTTGTGTCCAGGGGAGAAGCTGGTGAGTTTCATTTTGGTCTTCTCGGTTCTACTTGTTGTTTGTTTGTTTATTTATTTATTTATCCGTAATGGATAGTTGAAGCTTTTAAAAGGGCACCTGTCCCGTCACTTCCCTGCTACATACTCTGGTTGTTTTACGTTGTTACGTGTATCTTTAACATTTAAAATGTGTTTATTACGTTTAACCCTCATGTTGTGTTCGTGTTTCTGCTCGCACTCATAATGTACCCGACCGGGATCATTATATTTCCTTATAAATTCACATTCTCATCTGAGCTCATACCACACGTTTCTTTTTTTTTTTTTAGGGGAAAAATAGATATTTATATATTTATTTATATTTGTACAGCGTGGGCCAAAAGTAGGGTTACAGTTAACACTTAAACATTTTTCCTTTATTAGAAATTTAGACTTTTATTTACATATATTATAATTACATATTAGACATTTTACATTGAACATTTCATCTCTCAAGTTCTCAAAGAGTCCACCTTCTTGATGATAATATTTTTTATATCTAAAACGTGATTGTGAAGGTGAAGCAGATAATGAAGTAACTGTAACCATACTTTTGGCCCACCCTGTATTTTCTAAACTTTCTGGTCAAAACTGACCAGTATTATTTATTTATTGAAAACAAAAGCCCAAATATACAGAGAGAAAACTTAAGTATATTACAGAAGTAATGCTTGAAATAACCACTATTGAACATGTACTATTTTCACAATTAGCTATGAAAAGACTAGTGTCATCCCAATATTCCTCAGGTTTGTCCTCTCATGAGAGTGTTGGTTAATGTACTGAGGTCGCTGTCTGTTCCTTGCTAACATATACACCACAACTGTGGCAAACAAAGTTTTATTTTATTTTATTTATTTATTTTTTTATCAGTAAGCACCTTTTTCGTTTGTCTCCTCCTACTTTGGTTGTCATGGATGTTGCTGCTGTTGTTTGCATGTCTCTCCAGTGCAGCAGAGGACGGCTTTCGTGGAAGGTGTTGGCACCCTTGAATGAGGGGCTCCATCATACTTAAAGAAACAGTCTCCTCTTGTAGATTTTGCGCTCATTCCAGCATGGATTGATCTCCCTCTAAACCACAAAGCCATTATAGCACGACACATCGATGATATTGAAAAGTCTGTGAGGAAATATATTTGGCATATACTGGTCCTGTATATGGACCACTAAATGGCATATCATGTTGGTCATCCTAATGACATCTTCACTTGGAAGCCGACCTCTTCTTTCAGGTGGGGATGACAACTAGGAAAATTTTTTACTTTTTTTAGCGGAATGATGACCACATTTTCAGCTTGGTCTTCTTCCTCATCAGCGTCAGAATCTTCTTCCTCCCTACAAACTATACTCACTCTCAACCTGCCTTCTCTCCTTCAGATCATGGTCATTGTCAAATATGAATTCCACAGCTTCATGTGCAGTATATCTTTTTTTTTTTGATCATTTTGCTGCCACAGACTGAACTTGTGAGCCCTCAAAAAAGATTTATATTCCAGAGCTGTGTGAAAGTTGTATGATTGAAACAATGTTGCATTTTTATTTTTTAACAGTTGTGGTTCCTTTGGGGTATAAATTATATTGTGGATAGGTTCCTGTGAGGGTGGACATGGAAGCCAAAAAAGGGAATAAAGTGTGTGTGTGTGCTCAAAGCCACCTGCATGTTGAGCTGTGGGAAATGAGTGTAGAAATGTGCTTGTTTGTGCCTGTTTTATATACTAATTGTAGTTTTACCCATTCATTTCCGATGAGCGGACATTTTTGACCGGGAACACCAGTAGTGTATGAAAGTTCCATAAAACACACAAATTTTTATGAAAACATTTTACACTTATTTTATGTATTTAAATGCCGTTTGTAAACAACATAATGAAATTTCATGACAAACAGATGTAATTAACTACACTTTTTTTTTTTAGAGAGGAAACATGTAAATTGGTCAGATTTGTCTGGAACACAACAAGAGGGTTAATAAGATTTTGAAGTATTTTAACTGTTGGCTTTTGTTACCTTGGTGTGTGTGCTTGAGGACACCACCCAAGCGAAATGACATGGTGCAGGTATCACATTTTTTTTTTTTTTGTCTGAATGTCTAACTGAGAACCTCATAAAAACCCAACAGTACTCTGCCTACCTGTCTCTCAGTTTGCTGCCTCACTGCTCAGTCGAGTAATTAAAAGCCAAGCAAAATTAACTTTCTAAGTTTCTAAGGATCTGATATTAACTTACACTACTAGGTTCTTATCTCCACCAGAAGTAACTACAGGCAGTGGAGACTGTGATTGACCTTGTATGTGTTGTTTTGTTAAACAGGTGAATGTCTTAAACCTGAGCTGACTGGAAGTGTGGTGTTCACTGACTCTGCTCTTCTGCAAAATAATTTCCCTAATGGATCTGATGTCACTCTGGAGTGTGCTGTTGGCTATGAAGTGGCTAGTGGCTCTGACACTATTACATGCCGAAATGGGAAATGGAGCACGCAGGAGCTGATCTGTAAAAGTAAATCTGTTTCATTGTGTTTCACTCATAATGTGATAGGTTTGAATGTTTGCTTGTGTAACAGCAGTGCTGCATTTGCCACACCTGAAGTTTGGTTGTAACTGTGAATTGCTTTGAGGAGAATAGTAAAATAGGTATGCTGTTATTTTTGTGGCATCAACAACTAATTTGCACAATAATCTTTTAAAAGTTTTTAAAAACAAGTACGGTGGAACCTTGGATTATGAGCATAATTCGTTCCAGAAGTGGGCTCGTACATCAAAACACTCCAGACCAAATTAAATTCTCCAATAAGAAATAATGGAAACTCAAATTGTTCGTTCCTCACCCCCAAAAAATAAATACATGAAAAAAATTAATACAAAATATAATAAAAGTAATGAGTGCACACTAGCGGAATCACTGCTGTAAAGTAAAAATAAAACAAATTAACCTGCATTTTACCTTTGAAAAGTATCGCGACAGAGCAGTGTTTCTGTGTGGAGCAGAGAGAGAGAAAGAGAGAGAGTGTGCGTGATGGCGAGAGAAGGAGGTGTGTGTGTGTGAAGGCGAGAAGAGGAGGGGTGTCTGTGTGTGTGAAGGCGAGAGGAGGAGTTGAGTGTGTGTGTGTGTGAAGGCGAGAGGAGGAGTTGAGTGTGTGTGTGTGTGTGTGTGTGTGTGGGCGTGTGTGTGTGTGTGTGTGTGTGTGTGTGAAGGGGCATGGTGTCCAATGATGCGCACAAAAAAGTGCAGGCTGACAGAGAGAGAAAAGTGATCTTTAACCTCTCTAATGACACTTGCTTTTGCTTTACATTCGCGCACACACGTGTGTTATAATAAACAGTAAACAGGCGCTGTACACACACTCATAGAACCACAAAATAAAATATAGTTGCAAGCAACGATGACAGGCCCAAGCACCCTGTGCCATCGCCACCCCTGTGTGTTATTTGAGTATGTTAAGACCCAGAAAGAGCCATCGCCGCACAACCTGCACACATCACACGCTATACAGGGCTAATGTCAGTTTGGGCCCTAAATATTTGTTGAGTGCGTTAATGTGTGTGTGTATGTGTGTATGTGTGCGTGTGCATGTGTGCGTGTGTGCGTGTGCATGTGTGCATGTGTGTGTGTGCGTGCGTGAGGGAGAGAGGTCATGTCTGTGTGTGTGACAGACATGAGGGAGAGACAGACATGAGTGAAGGAGAGATGTGTCAGTCTGTGTGTGACGAGTACATGTGTGGATGTGAGTATGTGTGTTAACATGAGTGATGTTTGTGTTATTTTGTGTGTGATGTGTGAGTGAGACGTAAATTGTTAGTGTGTGAGGGTGTGTGAGACAGAGATGTGAGTGTGAGATTGTTAAAATTTGTGATGTGTGATATACATGAGTATGAGTGTGTTTGTGTATACATGCATGTGTGTGTCTGTGTGAGTGTGAGACTGTTAACATTGTGATATAAGTGTGTGCGCGTCGTGAGAGATGTGTGCGCGTCGTGAGAGATGTGTGCGCGTCGTGAGAGATGTGTGCGCGTCGTGAGAGATGTGTGCGCGTCGTGAGTGTGTGTGCGCGTCGTGAGAGATGTGTGCGCGTCGTGAGAGAGGTGTGTGTGTGTGTGTGTGTGTGTGTGTGTGTGTGTGTGTGTGAGTGTTAACATTTGTAATGTGTGTGCATGTGTGTGTTAACATTTGTGATGTATATGTGTGTACAGTAGGTCGCAGATGCTGGAAGAAAAGCATCACACTATGATGTCACTCAATGTGATGTCACTGAATATAATGCCGCACAGAAAGTTATTAATCATTTTTCGGTGTAAGTTTAAGACAATATCATGGCTGACCTTTTTGAGATTTCAAAAATCCTTCTGCAATTTTGCATCCTCAGTGTTATTAGATCACATCAGCCTGGTTTGAGGGCAATCGTATATAATTCCCTAGGAGGAGTATATCAAAATCCATTGGGTGCATTTTTGCGAACGACTCAAAATAACCGGCCTGTTGAGGGCCCTGGGCCACGAGACTCTCAGGCATCCTACTGGCAGCAGATTTCAACTTGTCTGCCAAGTTTCGTGAGTTTTCGACCATGTTAAGACCCCCGAAATGTCCAAAAGGGTGGGGAAAAAAATCTAATTAACCTTAGGAAAACAAGAGGGTTCTGCGCACCTATAGTGCTTGGGCCCTATACCTCACAGTGTTATAGTAAACAGTACACACGCATGGATGTTGATTATACCAGTGAGACATGCACTAAGACCGAGAAGGGGAGACGTTTACCCATTCCGCAGCGAAAGAGAGAGAAAAAACCTGTTGTGATCACGTGCCGCCCAGCATCAAAACAAGAAGCCCATGCGTGCTACGTGATACTCAGTATTCGTAAACCTAGACTTGCTCATTTTGCGGAACATTTGCAAACTGTGTTACTTCGAATCCGAGGTTCCACTGACTTAAAATGTTCACCCAAACAAGTAGGTGTATGATTATATACAGAGTTGAATAGTCAGTACTAATGTAATGTAGATTACAAAAACAAAAAATGAAAAAATAATTGTAAGATGTTGGTAGGAATTCAAAATGGATAATATTTCTGATGTGTGCATTATAAATATATATCTATAATGTAGGTATTATACCTGTAAATAGATAGCTAGCTTATACTGTGTAATATCATCCTCACAAAAAAAAAAAAATTTCGGCAGACACTGTGATGTAACAAAAGTTATAAATTGTTAGCGTTACCATGCAATTTTTCTATTTATTTATTTATTTTAAATTTGAAATATGCCATAGGAGCTTATTTTTAGCTCTAGCTTTAAATATTTATTTCAGAAAAAGACTGTGGTCTTCCAAGGTCAACCCCCAATCTGAGCTATAGTACCCCTGATGGAACATTGTTTGGTGCATACATCAAACCAGTTTGTGATAGTGGGTGAGTATTTTCTCATTTCACAGTCTTTATTAAGATAATGTAATGCAATGTCATGGTTTTAATTAGAATAAATGAACTCTTTCCAGGTATTTCCTTCAGGGTTCCAGCTATAGGCAGTGTCTTGCATTTGGCTGGACTGGAAGGGCAACATGTCGGAGTAAGTTCAAACAACTCCAACCAAGTCATCTGTATATACATCTGTATATCAAAGACTTTACTACATGTGCTCAGGATTGTAAACAAAACTTAAAAAAAAATTTTTTTTGGTGTTTTATAGGGGTAACTTGTGGAAAGATTCCCGAGATTCCTCATTCTATTATAGTCAGTAAACCACAGAAGGAGATCCTCGAATTTAATGATGTCATTGAATACAGCTGTGAGGACACATTTATTCTTGAAGGCAACAGCTCTGTTGTGTGTCAGCAAAATGGGAAATACAGTTCACTTCCACAGTGTGAAGGTGAAAATTCATTTTGGTTAAATTTTTTTTATCCTTATCATGAAAAATGTGTAAGAAAGAAAGTAGAATCACAGCAATGTTATTGGTAGCGCCTTGGTAGAAAAGGCGTTTACTGTTTTTGTAAAAAGTTGATTCTGTTAGATGAGAGTGAAAACCTGCTATCCTACTGTGCCATTTTAATGAAATAACTTTCCTGTCTAGGCATTTTAAATGCATGATACCCACTATGTCATGGTTTGTGAGGCTATTGTAGCATTCAGGAATGCTGCTGAGACTCTACTTTCCTCAAATATTCACATTTCCACAGTATCACCTACATTCATTAGTCTGATTTAGTTTTAATTCTGTTCTAGTGATTCTATTATAGCCATGCATCTGTTCAATTCATTCCTTTACTAATGTTGCGATCTGATTATCTGGACACCTTATGAGTTTTACATTCAGAACTCATCTTCAGAAATTTACTTTGCTGATCAGATTTACAGTAAATGCCATACTCCTATATCTGTAAATTTGGGGCCATGTATCAGTGGCAGGAAGAATACAGAATGAAAGTTCTGATTATCTTTGACAAGTGTAAAATAAGTGTGCCACATGTTTCTGCTTTTAATAGCAGGATAATAAACTGACAGATCTGGTTAACTAATTGCAGTGTACAGGCAGCATACTACAGCAGGTTTTGAGGTTCATATTTTATTTAAACCTTATTACAATATTTGATTCATATCCATTGTTTAAGCAGAGTTGTTTCTCTGTTAAATTAAACTCACCAAAATCTTATTATAAGAATTGTTTATAAACGGCTCGGACTCAAATATGTTGAGCTTAACATTTTTTAACATACTTGTGTTTGACATTTTTCCTGAAAGTGTAACTCAGTATCTTATAACTAACCTCAATAGTCTGGCTCACACCATGAAAGTCAGTGACATATGTAAGATCAATTTATTTTTGGTTGCTAAGCGACACATATTACACTGCCAGGTTCTTATCTACACTAGAAGAAACTAACAGGCAGTAGAGAATGTACTTCACCTTGTGTGTGTTGTTTTGTTGAACAGGTAAATGTTTTAAACCTGAGTTGGAGGGAAATGTGGTGTTCACTGACTCTGCTCTTCTGCAAAATGGTTTTCCTCATGGATCTAAAGTCACTTTGCAGTGTGCTGTTGGCTATGAAGTGGCTAATGGCCCTGACACTATCACATGCCTCAATGGGGAATGGAGCACGCAGGAGCTGATCTGTAAAAGTAAATCTTTGTTTCATTGTGTTTCACTCATAATGTGTTAGGTTCTAGAGATGCCTGTGCAAACAGCAGTGCTGCATCTGCCCCATCTGGACTCTTATGAAGTTTGCATGTAACTGTGTATTGTATGAGGGGAATAGTAAATTAGATACCCTGTTATTTTTGTGGTGTCAACAACTAATTCACACAATAACTTTGTATATATAAGTTGTACTGTATACTCTGCAAAAACAACAATGATTACTTTTAAATTGTAAGATGCATGCATTATTATTATTAGGATATCATCCTCCCAAAAAAACAAATGTAACAAAAGTTATGATAATGGGTTACCATTACCATGCATTTTTTAATATTTATTTCAGAAAAAGACTGTGGTCCTCCAAGGTCAACCCTCAATATGAAATATATAATCCCCAACGGAACATTGTTTGGTGCATACATCAGACCAGTTTGTGATAGTGGGTAAGTGTTTTTTCATCTCACTGTCTTTATTAAGATAATGTATTTGTAATTTTGTGAAAACCTACCCAGTATCATGGTTTTAGCTACTATAATTGGACTCTTTTCAGGTATTACCTTCAGGGGTCCAGCAATAGGCAGTGTCTTGCAACTGGCTGGACTGGAAATTCAAATTGTCTGTGTAAGTTCAAACAACTTAAACCAAATCACCCATATACATATATACATATGTTTTCGATGATTTTCCTACATCTGCTTGGGAGCCTTGTAAACAAAACTGTATTTTTTGTTGTTGTTGTTTTATAGCGGTAACATGTGGGAAGCTTCCTGAGATTCCTCATTCCATTATAGTCAGCCAACCAGAGAAAGTAATCTTCGAATTTAAGGATGTCATTGAATACAGCTGTGAGGACACTTATACTCTTGAAGGCAACAGATCTGTTGTTTGTCAGCAAAATGGGGAATACAGTTCAGTCCCACAGTGCAAAGGTGAAAATTTATTTTTTTTACTTTCATCCTTATCCTTATCATGAAAAATGTGTAAGAAAGGAAGGTAAAATCAGAGGGAAATGTGGTGTTAACTGAACAAAACAAGTTTTTTCATGGATCTAAAGTCACTAATGGCTCTGACACCATCACATGCCTCAATGGGAATTGGAGCAATCAGGAGTTGATCTGTAAATCAACAGATCGTGTTTAATTCGTAATATTTGGTTTGAGAATTTGCTTGTGTAACAGCAGTGCTGCATTTGCCACACCTCAACTCTTTTGGGTGTAACTGTGTATTGCTAAGAGGGGAATAGTAAAATAGCTACATTGTTATGGTTGTGGTGTCAACAACCAATTTAAACGATAGCCTTTTTAAAATTACCTTATTTATAATTTTTTTGGTGTTTATATTTTTCTTTTTTTATTAAGGATATAAAATACTTATCAAAACAAGTAGGCGTATTATTAGATACAGAGTTCAATAGTCAGTAGTAGTGTAATCAAAACAAATTGTATGTGGCTGTTAATTATTTAAATAATTATCGATTGTATTTCTGGCGTAGACATTACATGTATTACTACCATGTGGCCCAGCGCTGTGTACAAACAGTTGCTGGGGCAAAAGACAAAGATAAATGGTCATAACCATAAACAAAATAATATAAAGATACAGGGCTTGGTATAGACCGGTATAAGTGACCATGTGTGTTTGTGTCTGTGTGAACAGATCTAATATATATATTGAAGATAATTGTGTAATTGAGCCCACAATTGTGTAATATGTGCAAATTGGAAAGTGATTGTGGAAATTAAGGTTTTATGATGGCTGTGTGTTGTTGTCCTCACCGGCCAGGTTTTTAAGCCATGTTGCACTTTGGGAGCCATGTTTGTAGGTCTCTCTGTGTTATACGACATGGAGAGCAATGCTTCTGGTGTTGACATGACATATGTTTTTTGTATGTTTTGCAATCATGTAAAAGGCCTAAACTCTCACTTACAAACAGACATAAAGTAGACTAGACTATTTTTCTAGTATTTTTCTTAATTTTTTCACAATTTCGTTTCCCCACAGAGATAGAAGGCAGTGGGACATTAAAATGTGAGTCACAGTTCATGTAAAATTGCATCTACCTTTTAAAATTCTGACTATGCTGTCTTTTATGAAGTCCTCTTTAAAAGTATTGAAACAGTGAGACCAATCCATTTGTTCTTGGTGAAGAGTGGAGATATTTTGGGTCATGAGATTTAAAGATGAATTGGACAATATATCAGAAATTCAGCTTTCAATTCCTGATATTTACATCTAGATGTCTTAAACAATGCAGAACATGGTCACTTGTCTACTAACAACCAGATGAAAAAAAAAAAAATTGAAGTGAGTGTAAACGGCAGCGTGGTGGTGTAGAGGTTAGGACTGTCGCCTGGCACCTCCAGGGTTCGGGTTCATTTCCTGGCTAGGTTTGATTGCCGCCACTGTGTGCATGGAGTTCTCCCCATGTTTGGTCAGTTTCCTCTGGGTACTCCAATTTCCTCCCACAGTCCAAAGACCTGCAGATTAGGCTAATTGGCGTTCCCAAATTTACCATAGTGTGAATGCGTGTGCGAGTCTGTAAGAGTGCCCTGCGATGCCCTGCACACTCCCCTTGTGCCCTAAGTTTCCTGGGATAGGCGCCAGGCCTCCCGCGACCCTGTATAAAGGATTAAGTGATATAGGCAATGAGTGAGTGAGTGTAAAACATAACAATATGTGCAAAATTGAAGGGTTTTGAAAACTTTACTGCACTGTACTTTCATTACATTTAATGCTATCTCTTCCGGTTCTTTTTGCACACCAAAAAAATTGGGTGGTCTGCCACTAAAGGTGCCATGTTTTAATTGTTTAATACATCTAGCTTTCAGATATCAGAAAATAAACTGTTTAGATTTAGATAATATTTTAAACATTCATCTTTTGATTTCAAATTTATGCTCAGATTTCTTATAAATAAATTTCTTATATTGACTTTTTTTATTTTAATTCATTAGATCTCCATGATAATTTGAATGCAGGCATTTTAGGCATCATCGCCATCATCGCCATCATTATCTTAGGTGAGGCCTTTTACATTTTATTTTAAAATTTTATATTATATTAAAGTGATGTGTATTTTCACATATGACTTGATTATAACAGTATGTATAATATTTTTTCACATACTATAGTGCCTTTATTTATTTATTTATTTATTCATTCACTGGTAATTACAGTAGATTATACGTCTGTGCATATGTCCAACGTCAATTCCCTCGACTAACAGGATGCAACCACCATAAAAAATGTGTGCTTAGCGTACAGGCCTCCACTGGATATGTTTTTGATGAGGAATTATAATCATCGAGCTGACCAGCAATGAAGGGAGTGCTTGTGTCGCCCAGAGGGCATCTTCCCACATGGCGCTGTGAAGATAGACCAGCAGCAAAAAATGAGTACGAAAGTCTGACTAAGCAGGATCTCAGCTCACGAGATGCTGTATGGCCAGCAATTCAGAACACAAAAGGAAGACACTGCTCTCTGAAGAGGAATCGACAGCACAGAGCACAAAGGTGTCTGGCATGAGCATTATGCCCATGCTGCAAGCCGATAGCTTTGCAAGTTTGCTGGCTGTAAAGATCGACAGATAGCACTTCCATGCAAAGTTTTTGCTGAAAATAAGTTTTAAAACTTACCCTGTTTTACCCAACTCTTGCCCAGTTGGGTCTGAATTATCTCCTGTAGACCCAGAACCGTGACATGCTATTTCAGAATCGTTCCATGGTCTACCTGTTATATATCCTGTTCTTCCTAAGATAAGTGCTATTTTGCTCTTTCTTCACCCCTTAGTTTCAAAGACATACCTTTTGCACTACCTGCCAACATTGCAGACGACAGGGTTCCTCCCACTGCTGGATTTGAGGACCTTGTCTTGGCACTAATGTCTGGCTTCAGAAGAATTATGTTTGCTCCTACACTAGATTTGATAATGTCATGTTTGCTCTGCACCATAGCCTCATGAACATTGTACCTGCAGTGCACCTCAGCCTCATTGACATCTTCCATGTTCCATGACCTAGCTTCAAGAATGCCATTCTCTGCACCCAGCGTTGTCATACTTGCAATTGTGGATGCCATGCTGTCCCTGCCACTTGTCTAGTTTTGAGGACATTGTGCTGGCATCTGGTTTTGAAGACCTTTTGTGCCTGTTAGCTATAGCTAGCATAAGAGCCAAAGTTTCAGCCCAAATCCCCTGCTGAGTCTAGTTTCCAGTTTCCTAGCTAGGTCCCTGCCCAGTTATTATACTAATTCCTGTCACAGCCCCAATGCCAAGCCACCACCCATCACTCCGCGACCATTATCACAGCTTCAGCACCTCAGGAACTGACCAAGCATGATGGGATGATTCATGCGCGTTAGACTGGCGGTCATGTTTTCAGTTCAGTCAGTTCCTCTGTATCTTCCTGTTAGATCAGTTTTTGTTATTCTGTTTATTTTCATGTTAGTTTTCTCTATGTTGATTTTCTGCCATTTATCCATGTTTGAATTACTGTTTAGTAAGGTACCTATATGCACTTACATTCTGCTTCAAAACATGCTTCTGACAATGTTAACAGGAATAACAATTTGTTGTTATGGGAGAATATTTTTAATATATTTATTATATTTTTTGTTGACAGTGGTTAATATTTCCTCTCATTGTTTAAATAGAATTGTATTTAAGCCTTATTTTACACAATGAATTTTGCTTGTTGGGCTAAATCAGTAATGTCACTTTTTTTTTTTATAGGTGTCCTCCTAGGTAGATTCATTTATCAGAAACGAAAAGGGTAAGCATGTCATTGATCATGGCTGTCAGAATAACTAGCATGCAAAATCAATTAGCCTACTAAAGTTTTACATCGCTAAAATACTCCTACTAACCCTCAAACTATTCTAAGCAGACTTGCAGCTTTTCTCTTAGACAGTTCTTATCTTATTTCTAATTTGTCTTGTTTGAGTTAGGGTAAACAATGGTATGTGTACATTGTGTTTAATGAGTGAAATAAGCTGGAAATGCATTACTGACCCTGTGTTATTCAATCAGCCACATACTGTAGACACGCAGCATCATGTTTGAACATAACAGGAAAGGCAGACAGGATTTGAGGATATAAGCAAGTCCCTGTTTTTATCCTGGAGAAATATATATTTGTGGAATATCCTGTATGTCACAGTATTGTGCAAAGGTTTTAGACAGCCTGTGTTTTTAGTACAAACTTTGTTATATGTTTGTATTATTATTATTATTATTATTATTATTATTATTATTATTATTACTTAAATATGATGACCCAGTGCAAAAAATGTGTGCTTTCCAAACATTATTATTCCTTCAAGGTGACTTAGTTGTTAGCAGCCTTTTTTAAGATGATGGGTTATGCAGTCAAAGCCTTTAGGAAGATCTGGGACTGTTCTTGCTGGATGCTAAAATGTTGTAGCTACTGTACTATGCCAACATCTAAGGCACATGCACATAGATGCTGTAGAGCAAGAATGCCTTCAAAAACAATTAAATTTAATGTTTCTACATTTAGAAATGTACTGTAAAGAGCAGAAAGAGTAATTTATAAACCAAAGTTAGTATTTGGTGTGACAACAGTACTCAGTAAAATTTGTGCAGCTGAATAGGGAAATTAGCTATTAAGTTTTACTGACGACCCAGAAGAACCAGTCAGTCATCATTTACAGTTGCTCTGAGCCTGCTTGTTTTTATCTTGCAAAACCCATAAGTTGACTTTTTTTTTTGTCTGAAGTGGTGCCTCTTACATAATATGCTCCTTTATTTTCTGGCATACAAATATTTTTCCGAATAATTTTCTTCTGGAATGCTATTGTTTGGAAATCAAAAATGTTTTATACTGATTCAATAATTAAGTCACAAGAAAAAAAAATCTATTTTATAGTAACGTTTGTACAAACAAAACACAGTCGCCTAAGACTTTAGCATAGTACTGTATATTATCTCTATACATAAAATACATTTTCATATATGGCACTTTTATAATTGTGCATTACACAGAGAAAACAAACAAAAAATAAACAAGTTAAACATTTAAAATTGAGCCAGATAGGTTAAGTAGTTTCTATGAAGCAGAAGCGGTTCTGCGTCATATTGCTTAAGTGCATTGTGACACATCAGCCTAATGGTAAGGATCATTTTATAGATTATTCAGTATACAGTATGTTTTATGTAAAAAAAAAAAAACAAATTCACCTTTATACTGCTGAACAGTTTGCGTTGTTCTCAGTGTGAGCTGAACTTCACAGAATGCTATTTGAGCTGCATTTAAAAGGAGGTCATTGCTGATTTCATATATTTGTAGATTGGCTAATGTCATGCTTGCACCATAGCCTCAATAACATTGCTCCTGCAGTGCACCTCAGCTTTATTAACATTTTGCATAATCCATGACTTAGCTTCAAGAATGCCATTCTCTCTACCCAGCTTTGTCATACTTGCAATGCACTCTAGCATTGTGGATGCCATGCTGTCCCAGCCACTTGTCTTGTTTTGAGGACATTGTGCTGGCATCACTCCCTGGTTTTGAAGACCTTTCGTGCCTGTTAGCTATAGCTAGCATAAGAGTCAAAGCCAAAGTTTCAGCCCAAAGCCCCTGCCGAGTCTAGTTTTCAGTTTCCTAGTTAGGTCCCTGCCCAGTTATTATACTATTTCCTGTCACAGCCCCAATGCCCACCCATGCCCACCCAGCACCCCGGCACCATTATCACAGCTTCAGCACCTCAGGAACTGACCAAGCATGATGGGATGAAGCGCATTAGACTGGTGGTCCTGTCAGGGTTCTCATGTGACTTTTTATGTTTGGGATTTTATTGTTGACTTATTATTTCTCATTTGAGTTTAGTCAGTTCCACAGTAACTTCCTGTTAGATCAGTTTATTCTCCCCTTTTGTTATGCTGTTTATTTTCATGTTTGCTATCTCTGTTGATTTTCTGCCATTTATCCATGTTTGAATTAATGTTTAGTAAGGTACCTATATGCACTTACATTCTGCTTCAAAGCTTGCTTCTGACAATGCCAACAAGAATGATGAATTGTTGTTATGGGAGGATTTTTTTTTTCATTGACAGTCGTTAATATTTCCTCCCATTGTTTGAATGGAATTGTATTTAAGCATTATTTTACACAATGAATTTTGCTTGTTGGGCAAATCAGTAATGTCACTTTTTTATAGGTGTCCTCCTAGGTAGATTCATTTATCATTTTATAGATTATATAATCTAGTGTGAGCTGAACTTTACACTAATGCTATTTGAGCTGCATTTAAAAAGAGGTAGTTGCTGATTTTATATATTTGTATAAAGGCTGGTTTAGATAACACAGGTTTACAGTGATGACAGCTGGCTGACTAATAACCAGTGGAAATAGGCACGACCATGAAAAACAGACATGAGGTCACACATATTGAATGTGTTGTATGATGATAAGACTGTGGTGAAATTACCACTGCTTAGCTTAAGAGCTTATATCATATTTAGCTTAATGCTAACTGTAATGCTAAAGTATACTGTATGAGTTCTAAATTGGTATATGCAAAATACTAAATAAGTCACATGGATAATCTTGACTGTAACTCATTATCTGGCAATGCTGAGTAGATCATATGACACTGGGGAAGACAAGAGGGAAAAAGACGCATTCATTCAACAAAAAAGTTTCAACCTCATCCAGTCCCAATACAAGGTACCACCAAGACCTCTCCCCTGACTGGAACTCGGTTTCATCCTTTTCATTCTGACTTTTTCATTAATTTAGAGTTTGCTGTAGGTTAACATGCCTTTGTAGCAAATTAGTAGTTGATTAATTAGTAATTGATTAATAATAGTAGTCTTCTAGTTTGTTTTTTAATGTTGAAATACATATGCTAGACCTGCATGACTACCTAAGCCAGTGTCATCTTTTTTCTTCCAAACACAGGGCCTGTAATCGCACTGCTCCTGTCTGCTCATCGGCTTCTGATCCTTGCAGTGTTCAGGAGCAAAATATTACCTCTGCAAAGTGACCAAAATATTTATTTGCACTTTGATATTAATTGATCTGATTTTAGTAATTTCCCCTAGAGTGTGAATGAGTGTGTGGATGTGTGTGTGCCCTGCGATGGATTGGCACCACCCCAAGCCCCAAGTCTCCTGGGATGGGCTCCCAAAAAAGGTAGACAGAATTAAGCTGTAAAGACCGTGAGTGAGTGTACAATGGTATTGTCTTAATACAGACTACAAACCTTGGACAAGCCAAAATGAATTCCCTGAAACATGGACACAACATGTTTTATTTAGTTCCTTATGTAGGAACTGAAGTGCTCTGAAATAAAAGCCTGCTTTGTGAAGCAGCTATTGATATTGTTTCCTGGACAAAAGCACTGAGTTAAGCTTCAAACTTGGCTTATTTGAAGAAAAGTCAATAGCATTCCTCATAAGTGTGAGATGTTTAATCTAGCCAACAGAGTACAGATTTTAGAGCAAAGAAATTTGAATGTAATGCTTTAAAAGCACTTTAAATATTCCTTGTGGCTGTTTGAAGAATTTTAACTATTTTGACAATATAATAATTTTGTAAATATTTTTCTAATAAACCTATCAGCAAAAATAGACTTATGGGACTACTTGATCTTTGAACATGATTTTTATTGTTGGTTGTTTTTGATTAGTGGGTTTATACATACTTATGCCATTCTGTTTTGTGCTAAAGTTAGGTTACATGATTTTGGAAATTTAACATACTTTTGTTACTCTCACTGGGAATGCTCTCAACTATGTTTAACAATTTAGGCATGTGGAGAAAGGTTCTGTTGTTATCTGAGCTGAAATGTTCCCATTTGTCCATACGCACAGGCGTCAAATATTCCCCCACTACATTTTTGTCTCAGGGTGAAGGCCTGTTGAAAGAGAATACTGTATAATGTGACATTAAGAGTATAAGCAGTACAATATATCCTACATATACTGTTCAGTACAGTATACAGTATATGATGTTATGTAACAAGTATGTAACAAGATTTTAAAGATGGAAAGAAAATGTTTTCTCCCTAAAAAATGTCGTATTTCGCATATCTGTACTTAGTATTTGTATTGTGGCTACGTTCTACTTTTACTTCACTACATTACAGTACAGCAAATATCAGCAAATATATACTTAATTGACATTTCTGCATGGTGTTGCATTACATAACCACAGTGGTGTGTAGTATTTGAAGCAGGAATTTTGGCACCTGCAGTGCAGTTGTTTCCCTTGTGATGCATCATAATGTTACATGTGCTTAAAATCAGACGCTGAGCTAGTTGCAGACAGCTACAACAGCGCATTCACAGATGAGAGACGAAGAGAAATTTCTTACTATGAAAAAAGCCTTGTGTGGGCTCAGTACTTTTGATACTTAAGTAAATATTAAGGTGAGCACTTTTGTACGTTTACTCAAGTTGACATGTAAATGAGGGACTTCTACTTGAGTAATATTTGACCTAGGGTATCTCTATTTTTTTTTTAACTCACGTACAGGTTATTGTATTATAAAAATATCTCTAACATTAATTTTGCTTCAACTCAAATGTATATATGGTTGCTTTCAGAAGAGAGTATTTCCTTTGTGGATTTTGACATCTTCATACTCGTAATTTTTAATGCTGAATTGCATGGCAATGGCAAAGAACATGGTTCTGTAATGTAGCATTCCATTCTAATTTCAGTCTGTTGAAACCATATAAGATGAAATGAATGTTGTGTGAAAGTGGAAAGTGTCCCATAGGGTGAAAAAAGCATGCTTTTTTTTCTTACTAATGCTGACAAGTCTACCAATCATCTAAGTAAATTTTCGATGAAAGTTTTGCCCCATTACTGTTTCCCTTCAGTAACAGAAAACAATATTAGAGTAGATCCACAATTTATACGTGTACATTTTAGCAAGCATAAAGATGACCCAAATAGGGCATTACCCCCTGGATACATGAGAACACTATTACGCTGTAGTTTAAATGAATGCAGCAGAGCTCATTTGGAAATAATACTCCTTTTAGTGTAAGAATGTAACTTGACATGCAACTGACAGTTACTGTAAGTGGATTTAAAGTAATGGAGATGTTTTGCATGGGAAGTAGTTAGTTTGTTCATTCAATCATCTTCGTCTTCAGTCACTTTATACTAGACCGGGTCAGGGGAGATCCGGAGCTGATCCTGGGAACACTAGGATGCACTCTGGATGGGACACCAATAGGAAGTGTTTAGTCTTGGAGCTATTTAGGACATTGCTATCATGTAACAGCTAAATATACAGGTTGACTAAGGGTGCAGTGGTGGATCAGTGTGTTAAGGCTCTGAGTTACTCATTGCAAGGTTGGCAGTCTGAGCCCCAGCCCCAAACCATCAAGTCACAAAAACCATCAAGCGCTACAAAGAAACTGGCTCACATGCGGACCGCCCCAGGAAAAGAAGACCCAGAGTCACCTCTGCTGCGGAGGATAAGTTCATTCGAGTCACCAGCCTCAGAAATCGCAGGTTAACAGCAGCTCAGATCAGAGAGCAGGTCAATGCCACACAGAGTTCCAGCAGCAGACACGTCTCTAGAACAACTGTTAAGAGGAGACTGTGTGAATCAGGCCTTCATGGTAGAATATCTGCTAGGAAACCACTGCTAAGGACAGGCAACAAGCAGAAGAGCTCTTTGGGCTAAAGAACACAATAAAGAAAACTCTGAATGAGAAGGTGTGTCCAAACTTTTGGTCTGTACTGTATATGCTAAATACATGAATGCTGAATATTTTGTACTGATGTCACATGTAGAGATTTTCTTCTTTAGGGAAATGGCGGTTTTGGAGTAAATCTGACCTTCCACTCTATTTGAACATTGAGCCAGTTGTGTTTAATACCGCCATTGAGAGGATGAACAAATAAAGTTCACAGTGTGTACCTAAGGTCAGTATTGCCTGAGATAACTTTTGTTAAATATAAAAGGATAATGCAGAAATCCAACAGAAACTGGCAGCACACACTAACTACAGTCTGGGATGAAAAGTGGTGATTAGTGTAGAGGGAACAAAAAGCTGCTGCTCACAGTTTTGGCATTGGGTAATGGTGCCTTTGTTGTTCACAGGGGTGGCCTGATAAGTAGCTAAAGACTGCTGTGTCTTGCCTGTGGAAATGTCATAAAGAAAAACCTGTCAGCGTATTTTATTGCCCTTTTTAAATTGGCTCAGCTTGACATTTATAACCTAATGACTGCTCCTTGTTTTTTTTTTTTGTTTTTTTTTGCCCTAGATACGTGGCCTCTTAGTAGATTTTTTACATTTTGACTGCTGAAAGTTTGAAAAGCTGACGCTGAAACTTTGAATTGAGAATTCGGTAACCATTAATAATTGCTTTAAGTCTCCAGGTCCACATTGAAGACACTCTTTCATTTGGTTTTGTTGGTGTTGGGACAGTTTCTCTTAAGTACTAAACTGGAAATAGCTGCCCAAGTAAAAAAAAAAAAAAAAAGGATGCTAATTATATTAAATCCTAACATGCCAAAGCATACGTAAGTGTATTTGCTGCCAGACTAATGACTAGTATACTTCAGGTTTGCTATTTTGGAGCAACTAATTTTGTACTAAGTGTAATTAAGTTGTAATTAAATTCTAAATAAGCACAATTTTAAGTGCATTACTTTTTGTATGCTAAAGTGAAAGAATTTTAAATATACTTAGTACACACACAGCCATATACTTTAAATGTACTAACATACATACTTGACAGTAAATAATGAAATATAAGTATATATAGAATGTATTATTTTGTAAGTGCACTGCAGCAATTCTTACTGTGTTACAAATACATAAGTAATAACATAACTATATTCTTATTGCAGCAGTAGCGAATTCCAAATATTAAAAGGACACTTTGTGGTTAAAAAAAAACAAAAAACAAAACTTTTATTATATCGTACAGTGCACAGTCTTCTATACTACTATACTGAAAATGTGTTACCAGTACACTAAAGGAGTTTAGGACCATTTACAAATGCTGAATACATTTTCTACATTATAACATGTTTTTGAAACACATTACATCAGTAATGACGAGGCAGATTTTATTTGAGTTCAACAGATTTAAATTGCACATGGTTACACAAACCAATTATATAGTTTGTGTCTTCAACAAAACTTCAGATTATCTCAAAAACAGAAATATAAACTGTTGTCTGAACAAAGACGGGCATTAGTATTGGTATATACTGTATTAGATCAAACCTACTGTGTTGATTCTGCCATCCGGCAGGGCATCCGGCGTAAAACCTGTGCCAAGCTTGTATGTGCAGACCAAATGATCCCCTGTGGCGACCCCTTGCCATGATCAGTCGATTGCCGAAAGAACAACAACGATGAGAACAAACGTATGAAATTATGCATGAATAGTGGAGCCAATCCAGAAACAGAGAATGTGGCCAAGTCTATTTTCTGATTGGTTGGTATTGCCCCTACTTTAGTCTCTGGTTGGCTAGAATTGTGGAATAGTTCTAACGATGCTGGAGTCCAAGCAAGTGTAGCTTAATGATATTGAGCGCACACAAAAGAGATGGAGTTCAAACACGCATAAATGAGCCTGAATGCGCAAAAGCGAGAGATTCAACATACAAAACTACATTCTAACTGGAAATATACTGAGACTACTGTGTATTGAAATTTGTATTCTAATGTATACTTTCTGTACATTGTTACAATGATTATTTCAAGTATATCATATATTTTTTTAATATGCCAAAAATAAATTGAAAATCAAAGTTTAAATAAGTGTGCTTTGGAAATCACACTGACCTTTCACTTCAAGTATATTTTCCTATAACATATTTTTGGAAAGTGTACTATACAGTATACAATACAATTATTTTGAAGTATGTACAAGTTTCATTCTAAAAATGGGTAACAGCATGATATTAGTGTACTTTTTATATATTAACAGATGATACACTTTTTTGTTAGTATCTTTGCAATGTACTATAGAAGATTTGAATATATTTGTAATATACGAAAGTGTACTTTTTTTTTCAATAGGCTGGTCTGTAAATGTGGTACCACAAAGCGCAGAAGGTAGAGACGCTATGCCTGTACATGTCTGAACTTAGCAACACCCTTAAGTTTCCTTTGTACGTTTGTGAACCATATCTTAATGAGCAATCACACACACACACTGCCTCAATATAATCCCGGACCAAAATAAACCATCTTTTAGAAGACGCTGACGAGTAATGGAAATACAGGCTGCTGCATGTATGATTTATTGTGTTGACTAGAACAGCCTTGATGTGTAAGTGTGGGGAAAAATCTGTTATATGTCTATAGCCCCAAATCCAAAAAGTTGACAATTTGGACATTGGCAATAAAAACAAAAATGAGTAATTTGTAAAGTCTCTTCTCTTCTTTATTTGATGATTTACCATATACATTTACTCGTTTGTTGAACATATGCCTTCTTTTTATATCTGGTGGCTGCAACATCCCCCAAAAAAGTTGGGACTGGACAAATTTTAGACAAATAAAGATGTGACAAGTAGAAATGACCAGATGATGATAAATAGATGCTGTTAAAGAAGTGAACTAATTGTGTTTTAATATACAAGGAGATCTGATGAAAGGCCAGAATAACATTTCCCAAAGTTGGAACACAATATCATCAGGAAATCCAAGGAAAACCTATCAAATCTTAATGCCTACTGGGCAGGGCCGAAAATCACTTTTGAATATGTGTGATCTCTGATCCCTCAGACATCACTGTCTTAATAGATGAAGGTTTACCAGAGTTTCCTCTAAGCCCACATCATGATATACACAAGAAGCCATAGATCAACACTGTTCAGAAGTGGTGAAGCTGTTTCTGGGCTCTTGTCTCATTTGAAATGGAGAGTGGCACGCTGGAAATGTAGTTTGTAGTCCAAGAAGTCAACATTTCAATTATTTTTTGAATGAAACAACAGCTGTCATGTTTTCTGGGTCAAAGAGCGTAAGGACCATGCAAGTCAAGTCCAAAAGTCAGCGTAAGTCATGGTATTGCGGTGTGCAGTGCCTGTGGTATGGGTAAATTGCATATCTGTGAGTGCACCATTAATGCAGATACTATAAATATGTTCTTTTTGGAACAACATATTGGATGCTGTTATCCAAACACCATCTTTTTAATGGCAAACTTGCACGCAAGACCACGCCAAACCACATTCTGCTCGGATTACACATGCACGGCTGCTAAAATGCTGAGTCCGGGTGATAGACTGGCCAGCCTGCATACTGACCTGTCTCCAGCTGAGAATGTGTGGTGCATTATGAAGTGCAAAATATGGCAATGAAGACGCTCAAAAACTGCATACTGGAAAAATGGAGGAACTTGTGTTATTCACCGAAATGTTGATTATTACACATAGGTAAACTTTTTTAAGGATGCTGCAGCCACAAGATTTGCAATGAGTGAATTTTTTCAATAAAATAACATGTCGGTGTAGTCTTTTCAACATAGTACAAGGTGAACAGACTTTACAAATGACTCCTTCTTGGTTTTATTGGCAGTTTCCATACTGTCCCAACTTATTGAAATAGGGGTTATAATTTTATGACTATGGCGGTAATCTGAATTTAATCTTATGAATACATTAAATTCAGTACATTGTGACATACTGCCATCTAGTTGTAACACAGGTTATCTACATTGAGGTGGTGTTTGTGGTGAATAATACAGTAATAATAATAATAATAATAATAATAAGACAACAAAGTATTCTCAGGATCTAGACATTCGAGCTTACTGTGTAGGAAAAACAGAAAGGGTAGCAACGGTGACGCGGCAGATTGGTGCCTCACAGTACCAGGGTCGACTGATGGATCATCAGCTGTGGTTATTTTGATATGTACAGAGTTCTGTGCAATCCATTTTCCTCCCACTTCACAAAAAAAGGTCATAGGTGGATCGGTTCCTCTGGGTGAAGTGCCCAAGTAGTGAACTGGAATTCTAACCTGTACACGCCGTTCCTGGCAGGGGTGGAAATATTACTAAGAAATTAGACTTGAGTGTGGAAATAACATGCTGATGTGTAATTATTGAGAAACCCTTGCAAAATTAAAAGTGGAAGAATCCAACTAAAATGTACCGAAGTCAACATTCGTAGTAAAAACATTACTACTTTGAAATGTATTCAGGTATTATACAGTTAAAATAAACATTTGAACTGATGGACTTAAATTTAATTCAGTTTTATTTATAAAGCACTTTTAACAATGGTCATTGTCACAATGCAGCTTCACAGAATCAAAAGATTGATTTAATGCTCTATACTTAACTAAAACCTTTTTTATTTTAAAGCAACTTTGGAATTCTGAAAACATGATTTAATGTCTGACTACTGCTGTACATCATTTAACAAGTGATTAATCTGAAGCAAAATGTCCTGATATCTATGACAGCCTGACCTTACTAAAGAGAATAGCCTGGCTTTTTTAATCATTCAGTTGGAATGTAAACAAAATACCCCAGAATATTTTTTTTTCCCATTTAGGTGGGGCTCATTGCATTCTAGGGAAGTGATGCGTTATTTTATACAAGTCCTTGCCAATTCCAGCACTGTTATAACATTTTATTTTACTGTCTGGTTGCTTACATTTTTTCTGACATACACATATGGCTATAGCATTAACTTTCCCATGCAACATGACAAGGTCAGGAAAGATTTGTATGTATACAAAGATTTTTTTTATAATCTTTAGCACCATTTATAACTTTGATGGGTAACAAACCTAAGCCCGATTGATACAAATAATATCTAGGGTTGTTATTACAGGGTGAAATGTATTATGCTGATTTGTAATGAGTAAACAATTAGTGTTTTTCTTCAAGAAGAAAAAGATGGAAATGTATGAGTTTTGAATTAGTATTTTATACATTGGTGGCTTAGATACTTGGAAGTGGAAGGCTTCTCACCTGCCATAGAATCATCGTTTCCAAACCAATGTCTCAAAACCCATGCACTGGATGCAGAGAATCATTAGTGCCAGCCCCATCCAGCTTAGACCCTGTGCCAAGTCAAATGTGTGGATCAAATGATCCACTATAAAAACCCATTAAGCACAAAAGCATTAGTATCAACATTTTTACTATTATTATATTTTTATAAATACATAAATATGAGAAAATAAAACATTACAATAACAAAGTACATCTATGCAAGTATTTTTTCACTCTGTGGTTTCCAGGATCGGCTCTTCCACTATATATTCTTTGCACTTGATTTAAGTTTTGCACAATGACAAGAGAACAATGGCACTGGAATACCAACACATTTGTTTTATTCACAAACAAATTCACATTACAGTGATTCACCAAATGAATGAAGAAAACAAACATTTGTCAGAGTAAAATTCATTTGTGCCTGTCGGCCTTCCACTCAGGAGAAATTCCCTGTCTGGCCTGGATGTCCTCACTGCTCGGAGAACACTGATTTCAAATGGTGCTAGATGTTAGCAATCACTCTATGGCACCATCTGAATTCAGCTTCTCAAAGCAGCCCAGTTCAGCTCTTCATGTTTCATGTTATCTCTTGCAGTAAAGAACACGATCACTGAAGAAGAAAAAAAGACAGGCTGGTTATTAGAACGACAAGTAAAAAGCCGAACACACAATCAGTCGAGTTTAATCCTGTCTAGTTAGAATAATATGATACCATTTATAATAATACAAGGGTGTTCCCTCGGTTTCAGCTTAATGGTATCTTTACTGGCACATCGGATTATTTTTATGTATTATGATGCAGAATCATTTTTAGTTGCCCACTAAAGTATAACCCTTGAAAAAACATTGCTATTATATCATCTGTTATTCTGTTAAAGCCTGGCTTTATTTAGTATTATCCGTAATTATTACTTTTAAAGCATGTGATTAATTATCTTTGACCATCTCTGCATGGCATAACCATTTATTAGCCCTTACAGCACTATTTTCTTTGTTTATATTCAATAGCTGAATGTAGGGTCCGGAACTGCGTGCTGAGAGAGAATGCTCTGGAACAGCTGCTGCTTTCTGTGGAAGTGTATTCTGTGGACCAAACCTTTGCGGAGAATTGTGTGCGTGTGTATAACTACGTGCTGTGACACGACATGGTATTGAAGAGGAGCATGGTTAAAGAAGGGGGCAGATTTGTTTGTTTACAAAGTTACCAATGTTTTCTTGCCCAGTGGATCAGTCTAGCTCTCGGGTGGCTGCTTCAGTACATCTGACCTCTTGTGTAATGCTGACCCAATTCTTAAACAGACAGGCCTGTGGCTTTGTGCCTTGAATTACTGTAATGCAGAACTGATAAAAACAATGCTGATTAACTTATACAACGGCCATGTAGCAGTATCATTCACGATCTGCACATCCAGATATAAATATGCTCTCCCTTGTAAAGACAAGAAGTAATCAAAATTCACATAGAGAAATGATTTTGTTTATATGACGTTAATGTTGCTATTTTTTCTCTACCGGAAATATGGGGTTAAAATATCTGGGAATGTATATGCAATTCTAATCCGCTCCTGAGGAGTGCGTCCATGTGTATGTGTGTTTGTGTATTTGTGTGTGTGAGTTGAATGCACAGGTGACAGACAAATGGATAATCCTCTTATATCTTACGTCCCTAAATATGACTGACAGTTCAGCCACTGAAATAAAGGAACCCTAAACCCCTAATTATTTTTCATCATTTACCTGAATCTAAAGAAGCAGACCTATTATGTAACTGCTATGAAATGTAATCTTGTTGATGTATTTTTCATATCTAGGTAGTCTATATTTCTTGTATAAACAAGTTTAATTCTTAACATAACAGGTCACACAAACACACATATATAAAAGCAGTAGATATCAAGGGGTCTATAAAAGATGTCTCTCTAAAAGTGGGTCTGAATCAGTCTGTGTTGAAGTGTTTATCAGTGTTGTACAACATGATGTGTTTGATTACAAGAGCTTGATGGAGTGACTGGGGCTGATACTAAGCAGCGAGAAACTAAGAAGTGTACTTCTTTGAAATGAGGAAGGCCTGCCAGGCTGGTAAATATAGCTGGCAATTGCCTTAATGTGATTAAAGAACAGACATACGAATATGGGTCTCATTCTGTTTCTTTCTGAATAAGAAATACTACAGAATACCTAAACTGATTTTGTGTTTAGAGTAAGCGTTCTGCATCCAAACCTCTGATGTAAGATTATTATCGTTGATGTTGTTGTTGTTCGTCTTTCGACTGCTCGTCGTTTATGCCGGATGCCCTTTCTGACGCAACCCAACCCTCCTATTATTATTATTATTATTATTATTATTATTATTATTATCATAATTTTCAGCAACCCCTTTTATTCTAGTCCGATCACTGTACTTTATAATGTATTGTATTGTACTATATTATATTATTTAATCAATGTGTATGAATAAAACAGATGACCAAGAAAGAGTTAATGAAAAGGGAAGTGTGTGTCAGTTCATCCAAACTTTCTAGAGAGCACTATCATGTTTGCTTCCTGGGAGTGTATGCCATCAGAGCCTTCCTTTTCCTTATTATATTACATTTGTTTATTTTCACTGACGAAACACATGACCTACTGCAGCAGCGACATCTAGAGGAGAAACCCTGCATTGCGATTCACTCTTGTTTACTTCTTTAAACAAAGTGCGCACTCTGAAGTGCGCATTTTTTTTCCTGCTGGAAAGGCCTTGATAAATGCACTGAACAACTCCTTAGAATGGATATAGAAAATGTATTTTGATCATTCTGTTGCTCTGATTCAGTGCATGCGGGCTGAAGTAGACGTTAATAAAAAAGTAATTATGATGCATGGGACTTTATGTGCTTTAATCTAAATGTAGTTATGTAAACAGAATTAATTGTATTATACCTATACTGTAATACTGATATACAGTATGAATATAGTCACTGTATAGTAGTTGTCTGAAAGATATCAGATTAAAGTGACCTTAATGCTTAGTTTGAAGTGCATAATAGTTTGCAAATCCTAACAATAATAATGATTAAATTCACTTTTTATCGTATACAGGGCTGTGATGCCTGGGCTGAAAGCACTGCAGGTGGGCGTGGCCATGACGCGGCTCTTCTAAATGCAATTAAATTATTTTAATCACCCCGCCATGCAGAGCGAATGCAAGTTCTATTGGCTTCTAAAGAGAAAGAAAGAAAGCAACCCAGTGTTGCGTAAAACAGCCCACACTGGCAACGCAGGTCTCTCTAACGTTACTGCGCATCTCTCTCTCTCTCTCTCTCTCCCCCCCTCTTGCGCAGCATCCTTTCTTCCCCCCCATCCCACCCGGACTTGTGCTCATGACGTCGTCTGTCGCGCCTCAGCATGGCTTTGTTCAAAACACCATCCGACCTTATCAAACAGTGTGTAAATACAAAACACCGATTAACAAGGAAGTGCAGGAGGAACAGTAGCATCATGCGCATGAGGAAAAGTGCGTCGTCATGGTGACGCGGCAAAACCTCATATTAACTGTTCGTGTATTAACTGGAGTTACACGTCGAAGGTGGAAAACAGGATGGTGTGTAGTATAAGGAATGCAGTTTGGGACGAAGCCCAGACCAGCACAGTGTGCGTGTGTGTGTTTGTGTGTGTGTCACTGGCGCAGGTAAAATTCCAGATGAATCTCCGCGGTCGTGGCGCAACTGCCCCGTCCCCCCTATGACGCAGTAATATATCTGAACCCAGGCCTGGAGTCTAATGAAACGTTTCGCAAACACAGTTTAAAGCAATAATTGCTCATCTAACCAAGATGTTGCGTTGTTTTTCAGTTCAATAATGAAATCATTTTAGTCTTAAAAAAAAGGCTTAAAAACCCCAACCACATACAAGGTGCCTATTAAACGTGTTAGGTCTGTGACGGAATTATTTGAAATACTTTTATATAAAGAATAAATGATACATTGAAACATCAATTAGGAAACATACTTACTTAGATGAAAAGAATTCCAATGCGATGATCTCGTGTTTTAGGACTTTCACTTTTCTCTCCCTTTTTGGTGTTTTCTCCGCTGCTTGTTTAGTCTGAGCACTTTCACAACCGCGTCCATGCTTGAATCACAGCCGTTTCGCATCATCGTAGGATACCAAGCGATTTTTCCACGGCGCAGAGCACACGCCCCGCCCACAACACTCCCCCAGTTTCTGATTGGTCAGACGCTGCTGCTGTACCAGCGTCACGGCAGAATCACATGTGGCTGACGCGTGTTTACAAACATTGGAGGGGATCACGTGGTGATGGGGAAACGTTTTTTCTTTTTTTTTTTTAATTGTTCTCCCTTGGATTTTGTCTAGACGCTTGCGCATTACATTTTGGGATAAGAGGAAACGAATCGAACGTATAATATAGTAGTTGTGTTGTATCTGACGGAAAAACGAAGATTGTGAGCCTCCTTAATTCCAATCCACCAATGTATAATGCATTTAAATAACCAACTCTCTGCTGTATGTTCCTGATCATTTAATATGATAAGTTAGCAGGATAATAATTTAAATCAAGTGACTGCAATGTCTGTTTGTATACTCAAAGTGGCACTGTTTATCCAAGTAAATCTATAGTGACCCTTTTTTTCCTTTCTGTTTATACATTCCATGTCCATCCTTGACCATTTCGTATTACATGGATATACAGTATGTCAAATCTAAACATTTGGGTTATAACAAACATTTTAAGCACAAAACATTTGATGGACATGTACAACGCTGTGAAAAAAATATTTACACCCGTCTTGATTTCTTTAAATAATTTGTTGCACTTATCTGATTGAGATCATCAACCAAATTTTAATATTACACAAAGCTAACCGGGGAAATACAAATGCAGTTTTTAAATGATGATCTGTTTCATTTATTGAGGGGAAGAGCTGACCCTGTGTAAAAAAATAATTGCCCCTAAACCTAATAATTAGTTGTGCCACCCTTGGCAGCAATAACTGCAATTAAGTGTTTGCAAAAAACTTTTACATCGTTGAGAAGAAATTTTGGACCACTCTTCTTAGCAGAATTGTTTTAATTCAATATTTTTATATTAATTGGATAATTAGAATGTTTAAGTTAAGTCCAGCCTTTGAGTTCAGCATTTTTCTTAAGTTAAGTTAAATTTAAGGTTATGCCACAGCATTTTAATCACAAAGAATAAAGAACTTCACTGTGTAATAATGTATATGTGAGAATAATAAATAATGCTTGGCAAAAAAGATCGGGCTATGACTAGACCACTCCAAAACCATATCTATTTTTTTAAGCCATTCAGAGGTGGATGTGCTGACGTGTTTTGGATCATTGGCCTGCTGCATAACCCAAGAGTGCTTAATAAACTGATTGAGCTTGGGCTTCAAACGAATCAAGAGAATACCTGGGTAAATTAGCACTTTGGTCATTATCCCAAACCCCTGTATCAAATATAATTTCTGGAATTAGTTCAAGATTTATAATGCATTACCTATGCTGTTTTATTAACTAAGAGTCATTATCAAATATATAAACAAAAGTTATACTGTTGCACAGGATGACCATCCAAATACTAATACTAATAAAGGTCATAAAGTCTATGAATAATATCAAAGCTAAACACGTTTTGCATAGCAAAAACACTTGAAGAATCATCACCAGAAATTTTATTTAGTTTAATCTTGGTCTTGTTAGGTAATGGGGATGATATAGCATTGATATGTTCAAGAACATGATTGGCATCTATACTTATATACAGAATATATAAAACTGTTTGTCGTTTGCGCAAGTATGTAGTTCCATCACAGGCATGTCACTTGTGTTCCTCACTGAATATAACAACAGACAGCGTCATCAACGTTTATGTCATACTGTGAGCATGTCACAGGTGGTAGAAAAATGCCCCTGAAAAAAACAATAGTGTGGCCACCTCACAGACGATGACAGGCAGAATTCAGGGCTGAAGACACATTGGAGCAGCATGAGGAGGGGCAGTGAGTTGACCACACACTCCATTCGCAGGAAATAGTAAGACGTGGGCATCAGGATCTGCACGCGAGCAGAGCCGCGGGTAACCTCTAGTTTTAAAATAAAATTTAGAAGTAATTATAGTAGATTAAAAAGATATGAGCCAAATATTTTAAGAGCTAAAAGGAAGTAAATTAAAAAACCTTCCTCCCTAATCAGGAAGAGAACGGCTGTCATAATGGTATACATCAATTAGTCATAATATTAAAACCAGTAACATTAAAACCACCTAGGTTTTGGGTTCCCCTTGCTCTGGCCTCTAGGGGGTGTGGTTTCACCAGGCCTCTGTGGTGAGCTGCGTTGTTTAGCACCAGACCCTCTGGACATAGGGAAAGGCCTGTATTTATAAAAATCTTATATAAAATGGACAGCGTTAGTGACTTACTGTAGAGAGTGGCAGGACATTGGGTGTTTTTGCTACATAATTATATGGTTTGAGAATGCAGCTGGTTGCCATTAAAGAGCTTTATATAACTCCCTCTCTTAACTATTCCTTTTTTCCCATGTCACCTGACACTGTGTTCTCTGGCCTTTCTTTCTACATACAGAATGTAATACTTGTACATCTTTGCTCTATTCATAGACAACAGTAGGTGGAGACAGTCACATATAAAGCTTAAAAGTACACAAACACAATTTGATAAGGTCGTACCACGAGGGCATACCCGTTATGACATTATAATTCTTTTTTTTTTGTTTTATGGAGTAACATACATTACTACATGTATGTACAGGTTGTATGTATGTATGTATTTATTTTCTCACTCACATAGATAGAGAATAGAGGCTACCTACACACAAATGCTGGTGTAACCTACTCAAACCATCTAATGGTACAAATAAGGCAAATTTGGACAGACATTTACCACAATATCTCTGCAACACAACATTAAAGTAATATTTCAACTTTCTGTCTTTCTTTGGGTCCATGCCGAGTTCAATAGATATAATGATTTAAATTCCTGTATTATTTGATTTCTTTTCCCTTTTTCTCAGGAACTTGTCCAATCACACCAGTGTTTTGAGAAAAAGTGCTGATGGTCACACATGCTTATGGATCTCCCCCATGAGAGTTTTTTGCCCTCCTTGATGACTGGTTTTAGCTATACACTTCTTCTCTTTCTCTCTACTTATGCTCATGCTCTAGCATCACCAATTTTGGGGAAAATCTATTCATATGTTTACAATATTTTTTTGATGTATTGGATTTTCCATACTTTTACTTCATTTGAAATGTCTTCAAAAACATTTTTCACCCACAAAAATGTCTTTTTGATATGTGGGACAATTTGAAAATGAATTAAACAGGAAAGGCCAACAGACTACATTTATTTTGAAGAAGCAGTATTTCACTACAGTGATTTAGCGATCACCTTGTCCATAAATAAAGAATACAGTTTGTGGTATTTTCAGCTATTAGTATGCCTGTGAAGAGACTTTCTGGATTGTCTGAGTCCAGCTCAGTCTCAAAGGACATTCACCCCACTATATTGTTCTCCTCAGTCCCACATTAGGCTGAAGTGTAATGTCTTTTGAAGTTTTTGTACTGTACTGTATCTTGCTTTGTATGTCTTTATCTTTGCTTTAACTGTGTGCATTTTTAATATGCCCGAATAGTCAGGTGGGTGGCATGGTGGCGTAGTGATTAACCCTGTGGTTAGTGATTAGCCCTTGAACCTCTAGGATCGATTGTTCAATTCCACTCTTCTATTCTGTTTCCATATAGCAGTTATAGCAGGATAGAGAATGAGTGCGAGGAGCGAGTGAATAATCATGTGTCTTTAAAACTGATTTTAAGTCACATTTGAAGTATGCCAAATTATTTCTATTATATTTAATAAAATAAAAATAAAATAAATTATATCTGTAGTATATAGTACAGGAAGTGGTCTTTTTTATTTCTTTTATATTATATGCTTTCTTATCATTCTACATATTCTAGAAAACTATTTAGGAGCTTAAGCCAAATGAAGCTCATATCTACTGTATCTAATATATGTCACCTTTAATACAGTAAAATAGCATTTGAGGCAACAACAAAGCCATTATGTGAGAAAAATGTGTTTTGCAATTTAAATTTTTAATAAGTATGTTTCATGAAGAAAAAAGCCCACACAATGTTGAACAGTCTAAATTAAATGAACATGCTGGTTTTAATCAATAAAGAGAACCATATGTATGCAATGAAGTAAATAATTAAAATATTGTTAAATTGAAAAAAAAAATTTAATCATGCTTGCACACACACACACACACACACACACACACACACACACACACACACACACACACACACACACACACACACACACACACACCAGGGGCCAGACTGTTTGGATGACAACAGAAGCTTATTTCGAATCACTTTTGGCAGGCAAATATAATTCTAAATTCCTTATAAGCATCCAAAGTACAGTCTAACATCTCTCAGGATTGTGTTTCTTCTCGAATTGTGTTTGTTTCGGTTCAGTAAATAATGTCGGTGAAACCAATGATGGTGTCCAAACAGAATATTCATTATTCATGGCTTGCACCAGGACACTGAGCTGTTCTGGATTGGTTTTTAGTGAGAACAGCTGCCTTTGCTCTAATCTCCTGAGTCCTTCATATCACAGCTGTGGCTCCTGGCCAGTGCCTTGTTAATACCCAGAGCCTCGTGGCCAAGATACCAACAAAAAAAATGTTTAGTCTTGCAAATGTCTCTGCTTTGTCCAGAGCTGGTTGCTGGTAGTGTATGCACACACACACACACACACACACACACACACACACACACACACACACACACACACACACACACACACACACACACACACACACACACACACACACACACACACACACACACACACACACACACACACAGAGGTCGTAGTTGTAAAATCACCTGTTCCATGACATACAGCATAGCTAAGGTTTAATGCATAATGCAGCAACCATAACAATTACACATAGACAATAGAAAGAGGTAAAAGGTACAAAAATATTTAAAAGGTATACCTGACTGCTTGTCTGCCTTTCACAATTTGGTTTAAGTAAAACACTTATTTGCTCTGAAAACCCTAAAAATAACCAAAGATTTGTAAACTTTTATTGTAAAATTAAACTTCTATGTCTACAAAAAAAATCCTGTAATTCTAACAAATGAAGAGAAAAATGAACTCAAATAATAAAGCAGTAAATTGACTGCTCCTGTTCCGCATTACTGTACATCTAATTAATACCAGCTGCTAATGAGCTGCTGAGGAATGAGTCTTCATTTCAGGGACTTCCACCATCAACCAGTGCCTGAATGCCTTTCAAACATTTCATCCTTTCATTTTGCAGTACAATATATTGTACATTAAAAAAGCTCGTTAACTACCATAGTAAAAGGAAGAAGACAATTAACTAATGCATTTTTTTATTTTGTGCTATGGTCTTAAAGAGTATACACTATCATCTTAGAAAGGTTTAGTTTGATCAAAAGACTTCATAAGATCAAATGCGAAACCTATCACATAAGTTTAAACGGCACTTCATGTGTCCTACTACCTTTCCCAATAGATACTTTAACCCTTTAACATCCTTAGGAGAGAAAAATGGAAACTCATTATTGGGAATTTTTATTTTCTTGCAGCACAGTGGCTTAATGGTTATAGCTGTCACTCCGCACTTCTAGGTTTGGGACTTCAGTATGTGCATGAGTTTGCATGTTCTCCCTGTGCTTAGTGGATTTACTCCCACAGTCCCAAAACATCCAGTTAAGGTTGTTTGGTGTTTCCAAATTTCCCTTAGCTTGTGAGTACTTGTGACACCCCATCCATGTTGTATCCCACCTTGTGACCTAAGTTCCCTGTCATAGCCTCCAGGCTACACAAGATAAACATCATACATAATGAATACATTTTTCATTTCCTTGTGTCAATAACAACAGTCAATGTTTTTTAAGGACCCAAATATAGGTGGTTTCCAAAAGGTTGAAATGTTGCTTCATATGCATACTATTTAAAGACACAGTGACGTGAATTTTTTTTAGCCTAGCAATAGCATAGCGTACGTCAACTGAGTGGTAGAGATGGCTCAGTCAGGTCAACACATTTTTAAATAAAATATAGTGACTCAAAGTGTGCTTCAAGAAAAGGTGAGCAGAATGTTAAAGGGTTAAACATTAAGCTAGAACCCTACAAAAAGCATTTCCCTTTCAGAAAGGTTTCTAATTAGGAAGTTTTTTGTAAGCAAATATCTCTCTCTTTTTTAAAAAAAATAATGTTTCACCAGTTAATGTTTTCACATAGAAAACCTTCCATAATATAAGCATGTTAGAGAGCATTATAGTATTCAATATCAAACTTTCTACAGAAGAGAGATAATAAGATACATTAAATGTAGTGAAAGGTATGATTGTTTTTTTCCAGGATTCATTTTTAAAGCATTTTTTCTATCCTAGCATCGGCAGCATTGGATGCTTCACTGGCTCAGCATATGGCTGGTTTAACCAGTGTTCAGTGTCTTCACAGTACAAGTTGAGGCATCATTATCACTGTTAACTTCATTTACTATATATATTTATCCTAGCAGTTATCACCTTTGTACCTTTTATTTGGTCTTCATTACTGATAACTTCACTAATATAGTTTCTTTACTGGGGGTGGGGATTGCGTAAATTAAGGTGGGTGGTAATCTTCCTTCACATCTGGTGGAGCCAGAGTTCACATCTCAGAGTCAGCTACGGGTGCTTGGGTAGCTGAGTGGCCATTAGTGGGGGTTGACTCTAAGGACTCACCATTGCTGGTGGGTTTTTCTACTGGCTCTTGTTGGGGCAGTGGGGCCGCAGACAATAGGGTATTGCCTTGGTTTGGTTCATCCACCTGGAATAAGTCTTCAGCCTAAGTGAACAGGAAAAAAACAGGTACATGTAAATGAAATCTTCTAGCCACTGTTCTGTCTTTTTCTTTTGCCCATGCATGAGGCATGGGTTAATAACTTCACAGTGTTTAAACTTCTATGGTGACTAGAAAATGAATATAAAGAAAAAGTATTTTCATCCAAAAGTTTGGATATATTTCAGACCCAAGATTGGCTTCAAAACTAACAATATAAGATATAATAAAACCAGACCTAACACAACTTGACTTCATTCGTTGGGTCAATCGAAGTCAGTAGTCTATCAAAATTATGCTGGAACAATTGCTCCACCAAAGGAGGAAATCTCTTCATATGACATCAGCTCTGATACATACAGGATATGACACTCCTTCCCACGACAGAACACAGCCAGTCTGCTCTTTCTACGGATGGCTGTAGCATCACCCAATACTCAAACTCATGATCTCCAGAGAGATTTCCATTTGAAATAAATTTTTACCTATGGAACCAGACTTTTGGGCCACCCTGTAGATTAATACGCCTGCTCTCTTGACTTCCTGAATCTGAACGATCATAAAATGCTTGATTAATTTTCGATATGATCATGACCTCAGTGTTCAAATGTGCATTGACAGAGATTGCTAAAATGCATTGTTTTCTTGTGGTTTATGTGAAAAAAAGCACAAGCACAAAGGGCATGGTTGAAGATACTGTGTGGCTGCACAGGTGAGCAAAAAGTAAATTAGGATTCACCTGGCATGTACTATTAGCTGGTCATTGATATGATTTTAACTGTGAAAAATGTTCTATGGTTGGTGTTTTAGTCATAAGCCTTTTTAAAATGTATTAATCAAAAATTGTCAGAGCACCAAGTATGCACTTAATTGTACCAGTGACTGCCTTATACATAGGTAATATAGTCAAGATGAGTCTAATAGATCTTTATTGTCATCATAGCTATATTCAGTTTGCAAAACCAGTGAGATGGAATGATTTTTCTCCAAGACCCAAAGAGCAAGATATACATACAGTATTACATACACAAAGCTGGCAGAACATAAATGCAGTCAGCTGTCCTAGTTAAATTCATCACCCAGATTTGTCTTCAGAGTGTTCTGTGTTGGACTCAGAAGAGTTCTTTGCCTTCCTACCATAAACAGAATACTTGGCTTGACATGACAGCTGTTTGGCATGTTGTGAGGAAGCTGATAATCTGCAGGTCAGCCTTCACTATCACATGTCTAAATCAGTTTTTAACATGCTAAATTAATTAATCTAAATATAAGAGGTTTGGTTGTTTTGAGAGTTGAAAAGGCCAGTTCAGATATGAAAAAGTTGTTTAGACTTAAGAGACTGAGAGACTGAAAATAAGTACAGTAAAATCAGTGTAATGTGGTTTTATCTGAGCTTGGGACTGCCTGGCTGGGGTTGGTGCATTGGTCTGGTGGCAGGCCAGGATTCGACCACTGAACCACCAATGCCTGGAAGTGTGCTCTAATAGAAACGTGAAAATACTAAAAATTTAAATACTATGATGGATTATTGCCCACAAACATTTTAGAAAGCTTTTCAAAGTTAGTATAGTACTGTAGATGAAAGTTGATTTAAGGATGGGTGTAAATGACGTTTGTGGTCAGGGGATTCCTGACTCTGCTTGTTGGCCTGACTCTATATTGGATTAATAACCTAGTGATTAACCTGATAAAGGAATTCGATACTATGGTATGACTCTTTGTGCAACTGGTTTTTACCAAACACACTAAATGAAATGCATAATTAAACCAGTTATTTCTATGTTTAAGCTTTAAGATTAAAATATTTGATTAAACTATAGCTACTTTAATAGAACCTATATAAGTAGAAATAGTTGTTTCATTCATTTCATAATTCTTATTAATTTCCTTAAGAAAAATGATTGATTTTACCATTTGTGTTAAAGTAATTGTTACTGTTATGTAGAAAAAGTGAGAATGTAAGAGTGTAACCTGGGACAAATCACATTCTATTGTTAATAGTTAAATAAAAAATGTAACTATTAAAAAATTATAATGGAAACTTAGATGATTTGTTCCATAGCCCCAAAATATTAATATAAAATAATTCATACAAAATATAAAGTAAAAATAAAACAAATCAACCTTGACCTTTGAAAAGAATTGTGGTTGGAGGATGACAAGAGAGACGAGGAGGGAGGGGGCTACTGTTTAGGATGACTTTCACACACACACACACACACACACACACACACACTACTGGAATCAGTGATTTCTGGCAGAGAGTCTCTGTCAGATCACAGCCTTTTAAAGTTCTTTTTAACCTCCCGGAGATCGTTGTTGCAGTACAGTTACTATAGAACAAGCGTTTATCAAGCTAAAATGTATTTTTAAAAATTTGATCGTCTTGCAAAACACTCGCAGACCAAGTTACTCCCAATCCAAGATTCCACTTTATACTGTATGTGAATGAGAGAAAGCGAGAGAGAAAGTGTTTGAGTGTTCAGTGCCTGACCAGACATGCTCCTTTGGCCTCTGTGTGGCGGGTTTGCAGGACGTATGCAGCCAAGAGAAGAACAGCCAGTAGCAGACCACTAATGAGGACTGAGATCAGGACAATTTGGGGGAGTTGGGGGCGTTGGGGGCGTTTTACCAAGACAAGCTCAGCCGCTAAAATGCCAACCTACACAGATAAACAAAAACAAGAAAAGAACTGAAATGGGAAATGTGACACTAGTCTACAATCAAATGTATACTTTATTTTCTTTGCAAAAATAGTGTTATAGAGTGATGGTCCTCTGCCCCTGAATGTCTCCCAGTTGATGAGTCTTTTTTCTGAGAGGACTGAATGTGGTAATGAAGTGCCTCCTGCTGACTGTTTCAAACCTACAGCAGACACTTATGTTGTCTCTGCGGTTTCTATGGTGTGCATCCACAGCTTATCTCCCCATCTGCCCAGTTACTAAGCTTGTAATCAATCATAGTTTTTTTCCCCCATATGGTTCAAAATACATTTAATATGAATATTTGTAATGAACAAGTAATTTGATGAAGTCTTTTCTTCTGCGCATGCTGTGCATGTAGGGTTGTAATACCAAACTATTTCCTTATCTATTTGATGGATAATGGTTCTTAGTTTCTAAAGGGCTTATTTTCAGAAATGGAAAGCCTTAACTATTGCAGCCTATATGGAGAACATTTAAGGATTTTTCCAGAAAAAAAAAAAGCAAAACACACTTTAAGGTTCCAAAAGTGAATTTTTCATTAAAAATAACATATTTGTGTGATTACTTTACCTTATCTTTAATATTATCATTGTCAAACTTTTCGGTCATTCCTTTTCCATCACCTATAGAATAAGAAAAAATAAATAAATTCAGCAATACAGTAAACACAACTTACTCAACCTTGTTCCCACTGAAGTCTCAAAATTATCTCAGAAAATGTTTACATTAGGAGTTTATATTAAATGTCATGGTTTTGTATTTGTTATAGATATTTAATAAGAGCTCAAACCTTCTACACATTTTCCAGTTATGATCATCTCATCGCTGTTTTCCATCTGGTAGATTTCAAGCTGGTCATCATTACAAAGAAGTTCTGGACTGCTCTCAATCTTTTTCTTGTTATTCTCCTGTGTGACAAAACAGGAAAGACTCTCTTTTGTTCAGATCCCTGTACATGTGCACAGGAGGGCATTTGTAGCACAACCCCTCCCATCGCGTCCCCTAGAGCCTTCTCTCTTGGAATTCAGTGTAACATGAGACCCCTCACAGCATGCCCTGTTGTAACCCCAAATTCTCTATTCCCTGATAACAGATGGCTCCTTTACAGGGGTCAGGAAAAAAAAACACGGAATTTATCTATGCACATACCTTACAGGCTGTGCCACCCTCCTAATAGCTTCTTAATTTTATAAACAGTGTGGCCAAAAAAAAAAAAAAAAAAAAATCAATCACACATACCAATAGTTTGTTGGACCGCCTTCAGTTTTAATTATGGGGTGCATTTGCTATGGCATTCATAATCTTATGAAGGATCACAATTATTTCCATCCAGAGTTGCAATAACTTCTGGATGAGATCTTAAACTGATGATGCAGTACATGTGCTTCCCTTCTTTCCCTGACACATCCATCATTTTGGAATAGGATATTTTTCCATTTCTCCAAAGTCCAATCTTTATGCTCCCTAGCAAAGTGAAGATTTTTTTCCAATTATTCTGACTACCAAGTGGTTTTTTATGGTCATACAATTGTTTAGTCTCGATCCCGTTACATAGTTCTCATTACGTTATGCATGTGCAAATGCTCTTCATTTCACTATTAAACAAAGCTGTGATATTTTATGATGCAAATTTACCAAGTGTTTAAGTGGTCTCCATTTATGATATTTTTCTGACCACATTTCTTTAAAAAGGCCAATAATTTGAGCCTTCTGAAATTACGGGGCAGCGTAAATGTTATTGCAAACCATTATATCAGTCATAGTGATTTTGTTTTATTTTAACATAGCATCATCTATGCATAATCGAACGAGGACTTCAGGTATATTTGTTGGACTTGTTTCGCACGGGTACTCATAGTAAACATCAACCTGTCATGTTATTCAAACTGTTACAAACACACATAAAATTTTGATTGATCCTGTATTTATTCCAATCCATACGAGTCCATGTTTATCATTCTTACTTTTAATTTAAGGATTACACGCTTAAATGTCTAGTTTGAGTTGTAGAAGGGTAAGACCAGAAAAAAATATTTTGGTTTTATTTAAAAGCTACTCACACAGTTGGATTTGTTTGTCAGCTTCAGCTTCACTGCGTCTTTGTTTTTCGTTGCAGCTTCATCCACACATACCACTTTGCTCTAAAAAAAAAGAAAAAAGAAAAATAGAAGTGTTATTTGATTAATTATTTTTCAAGCACCTATTGAATATATTATAGTTATATGAAGAATGATAAACTGTATATGAACTATAATGTACTGTAGTTAGTAACAGCTGTCTATTGTAAAAATGCATAATCTGTCATAAAAAAAAATCTAAATGCACAAAAAGACAGAAGTAATATTTTCCAGTGTGCATCTTTTTAAGCAAATACTCATATCTAAGGATGCCAATCACAAGTTACATTATGTTGATGGTGATATTTATCAGGTTCTGTTCTCTGGTGTAGATTTGGATTTCACATGTAAACATCTGCAATTCCAGAGATGTCATTCGTCCCCAGGATGTCACAATCCCACCCAGAGCCATGTACATTGCCATGTTTTAATTTTTCCACCCCAGTTCTGTTTTCACTGGACCTTATTTCCTGAGTAGATTTAAACCCCTGCTTTGTTTGTCATATTCCACTGTTTGCACAGTATGTGATAATACACCTCCCACTACTCACTGTACGTTGTTTTTGTCACTTGCCTGTTTCATCAGCTCATCTCTTTGATTGCTTTAATAGCCTCTTTAAAACTGTATTGACACATTGTATAGAATTGCGGATTATATTTGGTTTATCACTAAACAATACATTTAAGTCCTCAATACACCTGAACCAACAGCTACATACATCCTGAACATAGCTAGAGAATATTGCATAATGTTTTACTATTAAAATATTTTCATGCAACCATTCACAATTATCACAAGGATTTGTTTATATTAAATTGATTTCTGGGGTGGACTGACAATATGAGAAAATATATATTTGTTTTAAAAGAATATTGCCTATGTTTGAAGTAGCTCACAATTTAAAGGAGACAATAACATTCACTGGAAATAGGTTGTGATGTTTTGGATCTGTAACAAGTTTCTTACAGTTTGTGGGAAGCTGGAACTGTTACTTGAAATGCTGGACTCCGTGGACCCAGAGATCTCAGGAATAAGACCAATTTGTTGAGAATTTTCTACTCCTGAAAGAAACAAAAGCACTTATTGTCATTGCACTGTTATTAATATATTGATTATTGCTATTTTGTTAGAGTTGTATTGAGGTTTGTAATGATTTAATTCAAATAACAATATGGTGAAGCACTTAAAAACTGACAACTCCTACTGCAGCAAGTTTAAATCTTCATATATACTTGACATGTAATTAGGAATAATGGAAATCTGCTTACCATATAACATCAATATTTAGTACAGATCTGACTATTGTTTTTAGTTTTTAACAAATTGGCAATATGTTCAATGTTACCTTTTGATTTTGATGTTGGTGAAATGTTATCTCCACGTGTACCATTATTCATTTGGCAGTTCACATCTGGAGTTTAAGGACAGAGCATATGCAAAATAAGTGATTTTAATGAAATGTTTAATTCAGTGTCATTAACCATAAAAAACAACAAACTTTCGCAGAATATAACTCAAACTTGTTGTATTTCATAATACAGAATTCATAATACATAATTCCAAGTATTGTATTACATATTGTTAAAGTCAAATATCTTTAGAGGGTACTGCTACTGTATATTAGGTGTTTACTTCTATATTTAGTCTCTTTTCATGTTACAGTTACAGTTCAGTGCTTTATTATACATTATATATATTAATGTACTATGTATAAGTAATTCTCTGTCTGTTCTCTACAGAAAGTTACAACAATAGAGTTGCAGTTTGTGTATTTCATATTTAAGGTCTAATGTGGTGATCATGATGGTGTAGCTTGAGAAACTTCCTTTGTTTACAGTAGATATGGCACCCTCTAATGGGCACATCCATCCGTTTATAAATAAAGACCAGTTAAGACCACTGCTTGGTCCATCTGTAAAACCTTGTTTGTAACCCTAAAAATAGTGGCACTTTACCAAATTTCAACCCATTCTGCGCTCTAATTAACTCAGTCGGTACTTGTGGACAGCTCTGATTGGCTTTTATCTGAGAAACAAAATATCCAGTGCTAAAACAAAATGGCTAGTTGTCTTCTCTTGGACTCTTTGGCCTCACAGCATGGTCTTGGGTTTGCAAATATGTAACTACACATTTTTTAAGACACAGATTTCTTGTTAGGTTTATGGTTGGGGCAAGTGGGTGTACCGTTTCTTTCAAATTTATTCATGTAAAATAGGCTACTAAAAAAAACCCTCATCCATTAGAATTTTTTTAAATAAGAGTGCTTGAAGTTCGGGTTATATGGGATTTGAATGTGAAGCAAGAATTCTTTTTTATTATTATTATTGAAACAAATCAATCTGAATGATTCCTATACTCTGTGCACATGCTCTGCTGCGGTTTATAAGGGCAAAGGAAAAATTCACTGAGTGAGTTATCAGATCTAATAGGCCAGTGTGAAATTTTAGCATAATACTGTGAAAGAAAAACATTAATAACTTCTGTTTAAATAAAATATTACTGAAGGTTTGCGACCCTTCATTTGCAAAGCTGTCTATTTTCTTTTATATTTACAGCATTTGCCGCATACACTTATCCACAGCAACTTGCATATACACATCTGAGCAGCTGAGGGTTAAGGGCCTTGCTCAAGCTTGCTGGCAGCGTGCTAGGGCTGGGCTTTGAACTCACAACCTTACATCAGTAGTTCAACATCTTAACCACTGAACTACCATTGCCGAATCTCTTTCACTTAGCCTGCTCGTCTCTATTTTACTATTTGTAATGTTACCACATTTTTTTGCATTAGGTACAATGCATTTGAGGCCCACAGTCTGGACACATGTGCCATTCTCCAGACCACTCCCCTGTTTCCTCTGAGCCCCCACTCCTCAATGTGACCTCATTGCCTACCCCCTCCCCCCACACACACACACACACACACACACACACACACACACACACACACACACACACACACACACACACTGGATTCTTACTTGGGTATCAGATTGAAGAATGTTTATTCTCTTTCTTATTAATTGCTAATTCAGACACATGTATTTTGTACATGCTTCATTAGTATAACTTGGGTATAACTTATTTTCTGAATGTGTGGAATTTTAATGCTTATGGAATATTTTGGAAAGTTAGAACTGTTAGTCTATGGAATTGTTAGAACTAAAGAGAAGCACAGCCTTGTGTGTCTTGCTGTGCTCTTGTTGCAGTATCTTTAGGTTACATACAGGTATGTGACTACCATATCCCTAATCATTGGATTATTCTGTCAGGGATGGTGTTCAGTACACACTCTCCTGCCTGTGCCTGTTCTCATTTACATGGGGTGATCTATTTGTGAACGGACAGCAGAGGTGTGTGAACTCAGGATGTTCACTGCAGTGATCTCTTCTGTGACATTAATTAAATCCATAAACCAACTTACAAGGAGCTGGCACGATTTCAGCAACAAAGTCTGAATACAGAAATATTTAATGGTCTCTCATATGTCTCAGGAACCATTGCACATAGTCTAGTTTGGAGTTAATATTGTTCCTTTTCTCAAAACCATTCAGCCTTATTTAGCTAAAAATGAGTTCCTCTGCTTTACAGCCACCTACCTTCAGTACATGTAACTGAGTTCCTATATGTAGTATCAGTTTAGGGAGGGATGTGATAAATGCATGGGCCTACTGTATCTCATTTAGTGTCAAGCATAGTTGGAACTGTTGTCAGTAATCCCTAAAGGTTTCACTTTCATGCTGAAGGGCTCTGACACCCTTGATGTCAGGGTACGAACACAGAGACACACCCATCCTCTCCACATACCGCCTCTGCCCCTTACTGCACCACATTCCTTCCCTTAAGCTTTCCCATGGCACAAACATGCACCACAACTATGTCATATGCATCTGTCCTTTCATTTAAAAAATGTAGAACTCTTACTGTACGTAGCTACCATATAATCTAACTGCATAAAAATCTTTACTGTATATTGTTAACTTACAAACCTTTTTGTATAATATTGCACATTTAATCGATTTTATGTTACACATCTAGATCATTTTTCAGTTGAATTCCCTGCCTACGCTATAGTTTCCATCATAGTAATTTAAGATCTCTGATTTTGAGCATGCATCTTCAAAACTACTGTTTCAGGGTAATATCTACTTAGAAATGCCTTTGAAGTAGCTGTGTTTAGACATACTTGGTTCAGCTTATGCCTATCAAGCAAACAGTCAGAGTTCTCTATGATCACACACTTACATTCTACTGTACATGATTGCTGCCTTAAGGCTAAGTCCTCTGTTTGCTTACTCGACCATAATTCATCCCCCTCTTTCTGTTTGATGTTACTGAAGGTCCCCTTTAATTTCTTGTACCCTGGAACGTCTCACAATTTCTCAACCTTATTACAATCTCTAGTTTTTGCTGGATTATCTTCTTTTCTAACACCTTTAACCAAGAACTGGAGATGGAAATACAAAAAGATATGTGAATGGAAAAGGGGCAACAGAGGCAGACATGGCAGATGGATATGTAGAGGGTCGATTTATTTTGCACTGAATCGTGGTTCATCTTGTTGATTTCTGAATAAATAAAATAAATAAAACACAGAAACCACTAGTTATCCTGAAAGGAAAAAATAACATGCCAATGATCCCTGCTGTATATGTGAAAAGGGCTACACACATATATGTTCATGCCTGTGGTTTGAAAAGCCAACCCTCCCAAAACACTTGTGAGCACATGGACCCCTTTAGATCCCCAACCCCACCCAATAAGCAGATTAACATAAAATTAAAATAATTGTCCTTAAACTTTATTTAACTCTAACAAAACCCAAATAGAATTCCCAGTTGTGGAATGTTTTAACAGTCCAGCCCCAGAATGCCTGAGTAATGTGAATGGGATTGATGCCATTTGGCTCTGCACCTATGGAAATCTAAGAAAAGGGAAACAGGAGGAAAGGAGGACACACAGGAGTTTGTCCAGGCCAGGACATAGCTTTTTATCACCCACCAGCCAGCTTTCTCACCCACACAATAATAACTGGCAAAGCTAAGTAGATTCTTGTTATGTCCTGTATAGTCATACAGTACATGATGAGTTTAACTGTGCTGTTAGGCCAGGTTTAATCTCAACCCAGTGCATTGCAGTCAGACTGCTCATTTTTATTTTTATTTCTTTTCATCTCATTCATGCTGGTCTGTTTCTCATTAAGTGCACACTGTGCACAAGGTAGAGACATGATGAATGTTGTGGGAATGGAACAGAAAGTAATCAATAAATAAAACATACACAGTGAAGCACTGCTTTTACATTTAATCACATTGATGTTCAAACAGGCTAGGAGAGCATATCAATGTGAATTTGAATGTAAGAAAAACAAAAACAAAAAACAAAGGATGAATTGTCGCAGACAACTGAAGTGTAGAGCATAACAGTTGTTCTATTATGTGATCTTCAAAAGTGTCCTGGTACTAATGTTTAACATTAGCAATGGTTGCATGGACAATATTTTTTAAACCTGATTCCAGCTTAAGTGCATGTTACATGGACACTGATCTGATAAGATGTGCCTTTACATTTATTAAATTCATTCATTTAATGTCATTTTTTATTATACATTATTACTTATTATTTTATTTTTTGACATGTGCTAAGTGGTTCTGCCCACTGAGAAATGTTTCATCTGATGCAAATATTACAGCAGATAAAGAGGAAGTATTCCCCGTCTTCCCATCTTTTCCATGTTCTGTATACTCTACCTTGGTATTATGATTGGTAACAAGAATTCAGTCTCATCTATGATTGGTTATATGCTTTATTATGCATAAAATGGGGAGAAAGTTTGTGTTCCTTCCTCAGCCAGGGACCCAGAGGATGAAAGTAAACACTCGTGGGAAAGGATTGTTTTCACAGGGTTTACCGATCAGGAATGGAAGTAAAATTTCCCTCCTGGAAACTTTTCAAGTCACCTAATGTTCTCCCCATGTGGAACAAACATTCTCACGCAGAATATATCTATTTCAACAGTGATCGGATAAAGTGTTTACGGTACATAGCTAATATTTACCTGTTTAACATATTAGCAACGGCTCATCAATGCTTCATCAAGTCCAACACTTTGACTGGACTTTGAGACCAACTGACAGGGTTATGCATAATCTTAATTCCAGCAAAAATTTAATTCAAAGGCACATAATTGTCAGCATATTAGTTTTTAAAAATCTTGCAAATGAGACACAAAACTTTAGAAGGTTACTCTGTAAATTAGTAATCCGTAATTTCAACCTCCACTATCCAAACCAAAAAATAAAACCTTGCATTTGGACTTTAGGATGCTTGACCTGCCGAGCTCTTATGTAGTAACCATAACCAGAATGTGAAGAGAAAGGGGAGAATATAAACAAATCCTCACTTAAGTATTCTTGACGTCAGTCCTGTGTACTCTAGAGATCAGACCATAACAACCGCCCACATGAATGTGCATGATCGGTGATGGTCCAAGGAGGCCAGTGTGTGAGAATGCGGGGTGAGGATTATGTTACATGTTAAAAAAAAAGTGAAGTCTGTGCCCCCATCTTTCTATATTGTTCTCCCTGTTTCCAATTGATCTGAATAACCCTAATTTCTAACCCCAAACTTTATCCCAAGTTCTTTAATAACTCTATCCTAAACCCAACCCTGTTTACAGTAAAAACAGTGGTTTATCTCGGTAGAAAGTCACATCTTCATAGATCCCTGGATATTAATATAATTTGAGGCCAGAAAACTAAACAAAAAGATGGGTGAGTTCTCTCTCTCTCTCTCTCTCTCTCTCTCTTTCTCCTAACATGCCTCCTGTGAACTCTGACCTGTCCACTCACCTCCCCCTATTTCAGGAAATGACCATGGGCTATATGATACTTCTGAGATAAAGGAGATTCAGGAGACATATAGAAGAAAGTCTAGGCCTTATATTTCTTATAAGGTTCTTTCTGACCAAATCAAATTTTCACTCACTGCCAAACCATTATCACAAGAAATAAACTCCAAGTAGGGTATTATAGCACTGAATGCTCTAATCTGCCTAAGTAACATGCTGACATGTTAACACAAGCTACTAAATTTCGATATCCTGTTTACACTGTGACAGAATCTTGTTCATTGAGTATAAGGTTACAGTCGAATGTATCCTAGCAAGAGGGAGGTCCCATTTAGCTAAAAAAGGCAGCATTTTGACATTTCATTTGATATTTCACAAATTTAGGAGTAAAGCCTGTTTACACAGCTCAGTTCAAGATGACCTGCAGTGTATGAGCAAAACACAAAGAATATATTTTATCCAAACCCACCATTAAAAAAAAAAAAAAACAAGACTCTGGAATATTAGGGGCAACTGGTCATAACTTACATAAGCGTAAAAGCCGTTCCAGTACTATTTCTTGCCGCCTGCTGACAGATTAATATGATGTAGATGGCTACAGCTTACATTAACTTATAAGAACCACATGCACAAATGTGTATATACAAAAATGTAATCTGCTTATCATAGAAATAATTTAAAAAGAAAAAGCATGTGAAACAAAACAGCAACAAACGTAGATTTATAAAATGTTGACTGATACGATCAAATAGTAAAATATTTTGTTGCATCTTTTTCAATAATGTTTATGGACAAAAAGACAATAGATAAAATTGACAAATTACAATGCAATTTTACATGCCAAATCAAGCCTGACCCAGTAACAGATATTCAGAGTGTCAGTGTTTACTGCTTTGAGAGCTCACATGTAACGGTTTTGCACAATAAGAGAAAAAAACTTTTGAATGCACTTCATGAGTGACCCCACCCTCTTTCCTCCAAGCAGGGACACAAAAACAGACTTTGTGCAGCTCTGCCACAACACTCATCTAGAAACAACTGAAAAATACTCACCTCGGAAAATAACTGCACAAATGACTGTGGCCAGAGCCAGAATAATGGGGCTGTTTGTCTTTCTCCAGTTAAACACTTCCATCTTGAGTATGTTCGTTTTCTGAAGCCCTGCAGCCCAGAGACACAGAGTGAATAAAGTAAGGCTTGTGCTCAGGCTGCTTTATATACCACCAACCCCCAAACTGCCCCGTCCCACACCTCCTTTTTCAGCTCTCTCTCTCTCTCTCTCTCTCTCTCTGTCTCTGTCCCCAAGTAGCATAGCCAGACATTGACTTCAGGGAGGAAGGGAGGAAATACTGGACACTTAATAAAATCTCTGTCTGATCTGTATATATTTTATTATATTTATTTATATATCTTTTTTTTTAAATTATATTGATATGTGCAATGTTTTTGTGTGCATGACAAAATTCATCAATCTACCAAACCTGCCTTGTTAGAAATGCTGCCAAAAAATCACTTTCACCTTGACCTTCCGTAAAAAAACCACCACAGTGCAATTCCTGTTTTAAAAGTTTTTTTTTTATTTTTTTAATTTTTTTCGAAATCCTGTTGCACTTTGATATATCCTGTTGATCTCTCAGCTCTCCACTGTCAGGCGTTTGCATTTGCATGCTAACATATACAATGCAGATATTACAGTACGCAGATAACTTGCATGTAAATTGTTACAGTTTCAGATTTGATGATACTTAAAATATAGCATAGAGGTCAGTTATTAAATTTGCTTAAGGTTGGCTTGCAAACTATTTCCTGTTTTAAACTGAATGCTAATGTTGGTTTTGTTGTCTTTTTCAAGACAGTTTGAACACCCAAGATCATGTGGTGTCTGACATTTTAATTCCATTTGATCTACATCAAATTGAAGGATTTATAATGTACTTAAACATATACTATAGGAGTTGCATTAAAATGAATTAACAACAGGCTTTGACAGTCATTGAGTCTGATTCAACATTAATCATAGCAAAAAAAAAAAAAAGAAACTTAACTTTTAATGTTCAGAAAAAGAAACAACAAGAGGTTATGAACATCAGCATTTTTTTTTATATTATGTTGATTTGGCAATAATGATGAGTGACAAATAAAACTACAACATACTGCATAAGATCATGAAAATGAATACTAAAGTTAGCAAAGGTCTTAAAAAGTTCATTGTTAGCAGGAAGCATTGTGGTACAGTGGGGAGTGTAGTAAGAATGAATAAATATTTGTCTGGACTGTATACAGCTTTTACCATACAAGTCTCTGTGGCTGAGTGCTTATTGTAGAAACGGTAATGTGTGTACCGTGGGGTTGTAAGTATTAAGACAGTGACTCAAATATCTTTGCCTCTCTATACAACCATGATTGTTAGAATTTGGGTTTTTGTTTGACCACCAGTTCTCAATGGGATTAAGGTCTGGGGATTGTACTGGACCCAAAATTGTGATTTTTTTTTGTTCCCTGAGCCACTTAGTTAACACTTTTGTCTTATGGCGAGGTGCTCCATCATGCTGAAAAAAGCACTACCCATCATCAAATTGTTTGGAAGCTATTATTGTAAAGGATGCTATCATTGGGTTAGAAAAAAGCTTGCTTTTAGTTTTATTTTAGATTTCAAATGGGTTTGGACTATCAGATTAGCATCATACTTCAGAGTCAGGATTTAAAATAATCTCTCCCATTCTTAACACTAGAATTAACCAGGGATGTGTTCAGGTACAAGTCCTTTGCTATACTCACTGTTTACTTATCACTGTGAAGCAAATATTATAGCCACCATATCATTAAGTTTGCCAATAATATTATGGTTGTGGGACTCATCGATAAGGATCATGAGACCATTTACAGAGCGAGGGTAAAGCAGATTGTGCTGTGGAGTAGCAAAAAACAACCTTTTTCAGATAACTTTTCATGGACCCTGAACACCTGCTCCTTAGTAAAGAAAACTAAAGAAAGCCATCATGTCTACACAAATCTTCAGCTGCTTTTATAGAAACATGTTTGGTATAGGATATGCACCCTCGCAAACCAGAAAGAACTACAAAGTGTGGTGATCCATCTCAAGGTCAAGTTTTCCACAAGCTGCCTATTGAGGATATTTACGGTATAATGAACAATGCACTAAGGCTACAAATAGAATCAGGACAGATTTCACACACCCCACTCAACACACTGTGCGGCGGAGGAATGACAATAAAATTCATTTTCACTTTGGCACTTGAGCGTATCCACTACGAGGCCAGAGCAAGCATGATCATTGTAGGCTCTTGATCCAGTGTGTCCTTGGTTAGGATAAAGTAGTTTCTTGGAGTGAGTGAGTAAGGAAATTTTTTTTTCAAAGAGTTTACTTTTAACCATCAGAATGCAACTCAACTCAATCCAAATAAATTAAGTGGGATTTATTGGCATGGGCAAATAGAATATTTCATATCAATAACAATAAGAGAAAAATCTCTCTCTCACTTTATCTATCTCTCTCTATACAGTATATCTATCTCTGTGTGTTTGTGTAGATAATAGTGTGTTCTGTGTAGCTTTAATACCATTAATAACCCTTCTCTCTTTCTCACTTTCTGTTTTGTGCATATGTGTGTGTGTGTGTGTGTGTCTGTGTGTGTGTGTAGGTGTGTGTGTGTGTGTGTGTGTGTGTGTGTGTGTGTGTGGTGTGTGTGTGTGTGTGTGTGTGTGTGTGTGTCTGTGTGTGTCTGTGTGTGTGTGTGTCTGTGTGTGTCTGTGTGTGTGTTTGTGTGTGTGTGTGTGTGTCTGTGTGTGTATGTGTGTGTGTGTAGGTGTGTGTGTGTGTGTGTAGGTGTGTGTGTGTGTGTGTAGGTGTGTGTGTGTGTGTGTGTGTGTGTGTGTGTGTGTCTGTGTGTGTCTGTGTGTGTGTGTGTCTGTGTGTGTCTGTGTGTGTGTGTGTGTGTGTGTGTCTGTGTGTGTGTTTGTGTGTGTGTGTGTGTGTCTGTGTGTGTATGTGTGTGTGTGTGGCCAGTCATCCACCTCTCATCTTATGACAAACTCTCATAACATCCATTTATTTCGTAATATTCCTAATTAGCCATAATTAGTCCGAAACTATAAGATCATTTGTATTGAGTGTTCTCTAAAACCAGTTCAAAATATGTCTGTAAGTATTAAGAGATGTTTCCTAATAAGTTCATTTCTCAGAAAAATATTTCTTAAATAAATTAATTAATAAAAAGAAAGGGTTTGCATTATTATTGTACATGGTAGGTGTAGTGTTAGATTATGCTTCCCAATTATATATGCTCATCAATATACTTATAAATGAGATCTTATCTGATATGCCTATTAATTAGATAAGCATAATCACATTATATACTGTAGGCTACTGCAAAATACCTTTGGTAAAATGGTGGATTTTATACTCTTAATACCTCAAGACCAAGTTGTTCAGACAACTAAAGAACCCCAAGACCCTGAGAATAGTGTAGTATATAGTTGTGCATGTTTCTTGCTTTGTTGGTATTGGTCCAGAATGACCTCCAGAATAGACACTGAAAAAGACGCAAAATGTTTCCCTGGTAGGAGCATAATTGAGGTCCTTGTAAACGTCATGCATCTAAGCAGTGCACATGGGATGACATCCACCAACCTGTTGGTCAGTCGCTGTTTAGACAAGCGAGGCCCTGCAATGCATGCATGGTCCACAGCAACAAACACTTTACAGGTTTGCCTTCATGAAACACTGTAAGGTCATTTGTATAAAGTTTAAACTGGAACACATGACCGTGGATAGAAACCATGAGTTTATCTACTGCACAAGGTCATTCTGTACTCATCTGGCTATCAATGGATGCAATGTAAGCTTATCATAAAGAAATTACTTCATCCACTCTATTGTTTAAAGTGATTGCTAGAAAAAAAAAGTAGTTTTAGACAAAACGTAAACTCAGTTCAACATTTTGCACAGGCTTGTAAGATTTTTTTTTAAAGAATAGCACAAGGAGGAGATGCCACTCTGGGTTCATGAGATACAAATGTGAATGAATGCACTTTCAGAAAAATATGTTTAATAAGGTTATGATCCCTAAGCAAAATGATCATCACATATATCTCAATGCATGTAATCACTGAGCTGTGCATGATTTGTGGAAAAGGGTTCTGTGCAAGGGCATACAAAGTCTATTTACAGGCCAAATGTGAAATTGCATGCGTCATGAGTGTTCTGTGGACTAAAAGACTGCGGGAACAAGCTTGCAGTACAGGAGGCCCACTCCACCCTGGCCATTAATCGTGGACAGTGTGGATAATACAAAATAACACAGAGGAAGGAATGGACTTGGATGAGGGATTTGGGGAAATGGGTAGAAATAAACACTATTTGTTTCATACTTTACATTCTGCAGGTACCTTAAGAAGGGTGTCTGCGATCACTACTAAAACTAAAACCAAACTAAAGTAATATACTAAGTTTTTACAATATAACATCTTCATTGACACAAGGGGCAGCATTGCTGGCTTCTAGCATTAATGTCTCTGGATTGATTCTGATTTGTTGAGTGATCTGAGTCGTGCTGTTTATGTGATATTCCTGTTCTTACTCGATCCATATAGTTTTCCTCGAGATTCTTCTGTGCCCACAACCCCCAACACGCAACCCCAAAAGAAAAAACATGACAGTAAGTGTATTGACTATAATAACTTCCCCTAGCTGTCAATAAATAAATGCATTTTTTTGCACATTGAGAACTGTAAAGGATCAGCATCCAATTCAGGGTAATTTCCTGAGCCTGGCTCCAGATCCATCATGACCCTGACCAGGATAAAGAGGTTAAATGACTACGTTAATACTTTATTCATAAAGTTTTCATATTTTTCTCATTTCTCTACTCTTTAACCTTTGGTCTTATAAATGACAGCATATTCTTTGAATTGAGTACACTGTGACCCTAACTATATGGTGTCAGACGGAAATAATACTCACAAGAGATGAGCACTTGCAGCTCATTTTCTCTTGAATGTGGCATGAGGCAGCTGTCCAACAGCAGGTACTGTAGCTGGTATAAAGGGTTTGTGTTATGCTAATGTAGCTTAGTTTACAGAACAAGCAGTTTACAGCTGATGGGGGCTAGGGAAAATAAAAAAAACTCTTCTTCATTCATTAATTCATCAATTCATTAATTAGCTCAGGGAACTCAAAAAGCAGGGAACACCCTGGATACCTGGGTGTCACAAAAGCACAACCACTCACACACAGAGACGCAAACACCTACTGTACGATCATACACTACAGGCACAGGTCTATGGACTGTCGAGGTCACTGGAGTACCTGATGGTAACCCACAAAGCGAAGGGAGACTATGCAATATTTGAACTTTCAACTCCATGAGTTACAAGTCATGCATTCTAACCAATGTGCCACTGTGCCCACTTTTAACAAATCTTTTTATTTTATTTCAAACCCGACTAAGAAGATTCGAAATCTATTATCATGTGTAAAGAAAGAAAATCGCTAAATTGTTTATTTTCACATTCTTGACGTGAAGTAAAATATAAACATTAGCTTTTTAAGGCTAGCAGTTCTTCTATTTAAGCCTCTAATATTTGAATTTACTGTACTAGTAGGGTTATGCATAGGAGCTGTAAAGGGAAGTAAAGGGAAATAAGTGTCCAAGTGAGGTTGAAACAGTTCGGTGAAATTCAGTAAATTAAGCTTTTATCTTGTATTTCCTTGATAAGGAGAGACAAACACAGTCATATGCAAATAGGTAAATAAAACAATGCTGCCTCCTGTGGTTATATGTCTAAAAGTGCAGCCTTAGGACTATTAGCCACTGTTAATATTATTAGTATAATTTTTTTCTGCTTTGGATGCAATGAAGATAAAGCGACAATGAACAAAAGACTTATTCAGAGATGTCCTTCAAATGTTCAGTGAGGGGGAAATAATGTACCAAATGTTGAACTTGATTTGATATAAAGGTGACAGGGGTAGCTCAGTGGTTAATGTGTTTGCAGACTGATTGGAAGGACCTAGGTTCAAACCCCAGCACCATAAAGTTGCCACTGTTGGGCCCTTAAACAAGGCCCTCAATCCTCATATGCTACAGTATAATGAGACAATATGTAAGTTGCTCTGGATTAAGTTCAGCCTTTAGGATGTTTATGTAATGTTTACATATTAAGTGACTTCGATATTTAAAATCTCTCCCTCTTTAACCTAAAAGTAGGTTATATGTATTATGATAATGTCTTTCATTGTCCTGGTTGAAATAAAAAAAATAAAAAAAACATGTATTATGAAAATAATTCACCAAAAATGAATGAATATAAAAAGAAAATATTTTCAAATCATAGATTCTGCTGTAAATAGAACAAAATGTAATAACCAAAAGTCAAGATCATTGAAAATTATTTTTGAAAACGCTTAAAAAATGACAAAACATTGCATCTTAGAGAAGGTTTATAACAATTCTTTCAAGTCCACACTTACTGGCCACTTTATTAGGTACATGTTGCTAGTACTAGGTTAGACCCCATTTTGCCTTCAGAACTGCATTAATTCTTACCTCATTTGGTTGAGATCTGAGGACTGTGGGGGTTACTTGAGTATGGTGAACTCAGTGTCATGTTAAAGAAACTAGTTTGAGATGATGAGAAGTGTGTAATCCTGTGGTCATAAAGGGATGGACATGGTCAGCAGGTAGGCTGTGACTTTTAAATTATGCTTAATTAGTACTACCATTACACCACCAGCAGCAGCCTGGACTATTGATAAAAGGAAGGACGCATCCATGCTTTCATGTTGTTTACCCCAAATTCTTACCTGACCAACTGAACATTGCAGCGGAAATCAACCATACAGCATTTTCCAATCTTCTGTTGTCTATGTAACGCAGTGGGGTTTTCTGTTGCTGTATATACCTGCTTAAAGGATCGACATATTGTATGGTCAGAAATGTTCTCTGGCATACCTCTGCTCTAACCAGATGTTAACTGAGTTACTGTAGTCGTTCTATCAGCTTGAACCATTTTGGCCATTCTCTCCTGGCCTCTGACATCAACAAGGCATTTTTGTCCACTGCCGCGCACTGGATATTTTGCCTTTTTTTTATAACGTTCTCTGTAAACCCTAGAGATTATTGTGTGTGAAAATCCTAGCAGATCAGCAGGGACCAACCCGTCTGACACCAACAACTATGCCACGTTCAGTCGCTTAAATGATCTTTCCACCCATTCTGATGCTTAGTTCGACCTTCATCATCAGATCACCTTGTCCGTGTCTACATGCCAAAATGCATTGAGTTGCTGCCGTATGACTGACTGAATAAATATTTTTGTTAACAAGCATTTGAGCAGGTGTCCCTAATAAAGTGACCAGTGAGTGTATTTGTCAGTATATTACCCCTAACATTAGGCATACTATCAGAAATGAATTCATATATTGTTTTGCATTTTTGTAATCAGATTTGTTGCAGTGATTTACCAAAAGAGAATATTTATAATAATTGTAACAAATTGTAACAACTATTATAGTGTTTTATGTGTTTACCACAACTGTGCCATTATATAGAAGAAACAAACCAAAGAAATCATGGATGGAAGCTTCACTTCATATACATTCATAGGTTTGCAAGAGAGGAACTTCACCTCAAGGCAGTGATTCCTCAGAATGGAAAGACATGAAAAGCCAAAG